>JAQHUG010000051.1:1445387-1460950 GCA_028555095.1 Dicrostonyx torquatus | reverse complement strand
AATTAAAATGTATTTTTAAAAAAGAATCCGCTGCACTCTAATGGCAAATCACAGAAACAGAAAATTGTATTATGCTTCTTGAAGAGCTAGGAGTCAGATGACAAATTCAAAGACTTCCAAAGAACTCACCATGAACAAAACAACCCCATTCACACAAAAACGGCTTGCCATTTCCTGCCCCGTTCTCCAGTTGCATGACAGTATTAAATGGCAAAACTTACCTATTTGTTAAAAACTGAAATCAAGAAGAATTCCTGGGCCAAGAATATTAAAGAATGGAATTCAATAACCATCAAAGATTTGAAAACCCTTCCAAAAATTTATTTTATCTTGTACTCAAGTTTGGCAAGTGGAGTAAAATCTAAGGACCAGCAGCACACAGAAGGTGCTGGCACCATGGTGTATCACAGACCCACAGACCTTTTTCAATATCTTTGCTAATTCCAACCGACAGCAATGGAAGTGGAATATGAAGACTTTGACAGAATTTTGGCCGAGTTTAATTTTCATAAGCAGATATTATTTTCGTTGCCTTGTCTTGACTAAATTAATGTCTTCTAGAGTTTAATCATTTAATGTTTTGTCATAATAACCCTAAACCATGACTTTTGGGTTATAACTATTGCTTCAGAAAAGCTCGATCAAAATGCAAAAATGTGTGTGTTTGTGTGTGTGTGTGTTCTTATGTAGCCCAAGTTTTCCACAAACTTCTTGTGTAGCCAAGGCCAACCTTGAACTCCCAATCTTCCTGCCTCCCTCTTGCTGTGAGATCAGTTCAAGTCCTAGTGACTTTGCTTATGCTAGGATCTGAACTGGAGGAGGTGAGTAGCAGGGAAGGAGACAATGAGTACACACATCCCACCAGCCCCCACGGGGCAATGCTCTGTTACCCACTTCCCAGGAAGCTTTAGTCCAGCACTGGCATCAACACAGCCCTGCCTTTCATAGGTGTTTTATAAACTATGTGAACTGTGGCTTGCTAAGACTTACTCTTACAGTAAAGTTGGCATTAATTGCGTAGTTTACATGATTCTACATGCAGACTCGGGCAGATCTTCCTGTCAAGTGTAATAATCAGAACACTGTTTAGTTATAAAGAGTATATTCAAAACTAATGTTACTTTAAAAATTTAGTCTCACTATTGATGGAACAATGAGGATGAAAATAGAAAAGGGAAGATTGAAAGGTATTCTTTTTTATTGATTTTCTTTCTGAAATGAAAATATAATTATATCATTACCCCATTCTCTTTTCTCCCTCCAACCTCTCCAATGTACTCCCTTGCTCTCTCTCAAATTTATGGCCTCTTTATCTGTGTGTGTGTGTGTGTGTGTGTGTGTGTGTGTATTCTTAAAAATAAATATAAACATTCATTTCAATTCACATATTATTTGTATGTATGTGATTCAGTGCTGAGTTTTACACATATATATATTAATTTATGAAATATAATATATATAAATATATAAAAAACATATATATGGATTTTCAAGACAATTTCTCTGTGTAACAGCCCTAACTGTCCTGGAACTAGCTCTTGTAGACCAGTCTGGCCTTGAACTCACAGAGATCTGCCTGCCTCTGCCTCCTGAGTCCTGGGGTTAAAGGCAAGTGCTACCACAGCCAGGGTTTATTTTCTGCCACCTCAGGCCCCACAATTCCTTTAAATAAGTAATAATTCCAGGGGAATGTCCAGTGCATGCTAGGAGGCATGGCCGTGGGACCTGGGTGTTAGATGCCATTGTCCCACCTCTCCCTGCTCTCTGTGGGACATGGTTTTCCCAGCAAGCATGGGAGACTCTAGCCAACCCACTCACGTCTCAGCTGTACCTGTGGACAGCCTTGGGAATGCCATTTAACTCTTGAACAGATGCCCAGTGCTCAAAGCGTTTAACACAGCATATGATAACCATCCCTCCTGCTGGGGCTCTGAAGCACAGCTGGTAAGGAAAGGCTCATTCAGGCTAGCCCACTGAAACTAGGTTCTGCTTAAATCGGCAGAGACACACAGGAGAACCGCAGCCCGGTTTTGAAAACCATTTTAAGGGTTGGAGAGATGGCTGAGTGGTTAAGTGTACTTGCTGCTCTCACAGAGCCCTGGAGTCTGGCTCCCAGCTCCCAGGTCATGTAGCTAGCAACCAACTGTTAAGTCAAGTTCCAGGGAGTCTGAAGCCTCCTGGCCTCTGCAAGCTCCTAAGCTGAGGTGCACATACCCGTGCATAGACACACAGAAAATAAAATCAAGTCTGCTTAAAACTAAGTGGTATCATCCAACTGAAGGCACTCTTTCCAGGGACTCGGAAAAGCTTTGCATCTTATCTGAGGGGAGAGGGTTTCTATTTGCGTGGGCTGCTCCCGGCTGGGTTCAGAGGGTCTTTTCTGTGCTGTGGACAGTAGTCAATGGGAATCTCACAATTGTCAAAAGTGTAGACACAAAGGACTCAGTGCTCATCCCTAAATGGGACATGTATACTACTCCTGCCACCACCACAGCTCAGGGAACACTGTGAAAGAGGAGGCTTGAAAGAACCTAAGAGCTAGAGGGAGATGGGGGAGACGTGCCGTTGAAATGCTACCTTTTCGACACAACATGACCTTCCCACTCATAAGCTCATAGCATCTGTGGTTACCATCACAAAGCCAACACCAGATGAGGGAGATGATTTCCAAGATGGTCTCCTACCTGCGCTGAGGAGCTGTTGGCAGTAGACAATTGCTGGAGGACTGAGAGTCCTTCTTGGTTAAGAATGCAGCCACTGCTGAGCTTCCCATGCTCCAGGAGATGGCCAAACACTCAGGCACATATGGTTACTGCTAACTGGACTTACTGGGTCATCACACAAAACAGCCATGAAGTTAAGCGGGTGTGATGGGGAATATGGGGAGTAGGAGGAAGAACGATTGTAATTCATTGTATGCGTGCATAAAATTCTCAAAGAAGTATTTTAAATGGAGAGAATGAAGAGTTAATAACTCACAAACAACCCATTAAACCTGACTTTTTATGACATCGCTAAGAGAAATGTTACACCTGGACCACTAAGTATCGTGTTTTGTACTTGTGTAACATATAAGTATTGATTGTTGTTGAATCTCTAAAAACGCACATATGTACTATAAGATGAACTTTTAATGTTTCTTTGAAATTGCATTTCTTTTCCTGCTGCACCAACAGCCTATTAATGCTCAGTAATCAGCTGCCACTAACCCAGTTCCCTGTCTCCCTTTGAACATTCTCCTTGCCTTTCTTTCTTTCTTTCTTTCTTTTTTTTTTTTTTAAAAAAGGGGGTATTTTATTGGAGGGGATAAAACTTACAGATAAATGTCCCAAACCACGTTCCTCTGGTTGCAAACAGGAAACCGAATCTAGCCATCAGCATGAAAGCGGAAGCAAGTCAGCTTGGAGAGCAGCTGTGGCTCTTTTTGAAATGAAAACCCCGCCCCACATTGGGCGGGTATCTTAGAAGCCATTGGCTGAAAGCAAGAGGGCTTAATCTCCCGCAGCACCTCCCCCTTTTGTTTAAGTAAGAAAGATCTAAACCTACTACAAAACTATATACAGTAAAAATATAATATCTTGTTCTTAACTAGCTTAATTCTTATACAATGAATAAATTGGCCAAGTCATGAGAAGAAAGTAACTAACTACATTTATCTAATCTTCAACCCAATCGAAGATCTGAGAAGGGAAATAACATTACCTGAGTGATTAGGAAGTGCAATCAAACAACTTCCAAAATATGTAACAAGTCACAGAGACAGCTGGCTACCTGGGCAATCACCCAAAGTCACATTTGCAGTGTTGAAGCAACCAACTTTGGCTAAGGCCTAGAATAACTGACAGATTATTTTTAAAGGCAAGAAAATTTTCAAAACCATCTTACCCTGTCTTGGCAGGATTTGACAGTTTTGCTTATCCATTTCCAGCTTTTATGTATTTTGTCAGTAGTTGAGGTATGGGCAGTTCCTTGCCCAGAGGCCGGTTTTGCCAAGAAGAGGACAAGCTCCAATTGGAGTGTCTTTGGCGCTCAACAGTCTCTTGGGAATAGATCGGTGTAGCCAGGAGCGTTTGTGACTCTTTACCACAGAATTCTAGGTTAGATTAAATGCCATTTTCTACAGCTCTTTGAAGAGGTTGAAGACTATTTATACAGAATATAATCTCTATGTATCTAAAGAACCTGATTAGTCTAGCTATAAATATGACAAACATAGATGACTATTGATCTACAATTCTTAATATCTATATGACTTAAAGACTAAGTGAATAAACAACTGTGTGATAAATGAGGACAATGACCCTCCAAATGTAAACAATTTACAGGTATACATTGCAATATGGTATCAATACATAAACAATATATAAGTATCTTAATCGGTGGTAGAAATGTACACTTAAGGGCCCCTTAAGCAGGCTTTGCAGAAGAGTGCTTTCTATGAAAGGTGCTCCAAGGGAGTTAGTAATCTGCCTGTGGCATTCTTTTGCAGGTGGAAAGACAAATCTCTACCTCGTGGGCTTCCTTGGTGCCCCACTGCTCCATCATCCACTGGCCTCTGAATCTACCTTTGTTTCCAGCCATCCTGGGTAGTTACAAAACTCTTTAACCAAAATCTTCTTTCTGAATATTAGTAGAGCGTATTCATTTGTCATTCAGTCCAGCTGCTGTGTTTTATTTCTTTGGAAGTTATTTCAGCCCCACTCCTCGTCCATTCTCTGCAATGAATGAACTGTTTCTAAACAGGCAATCCACCATACCCCCTTTCACCCGTAGCTTCTCTGTCACAGCACTTCTTTCCATAGCTGCTGATAGTTTCATAAATTATTTCAAGGTATAAAGAATCATTCCCAAATGGAATGTTTCTTACTTTTGTGCCTATCACAAGTTGGAAGTCAGATGTAGGCTCTTCCATCTTAAAAAGAAATCTTGAGGGCTGGTGGGACAGCTCCATGGGTAAAGGTGCTCGCTGCCAAGCCTGACAACCCGAGTTCAATCCCCAGGATCCATGCGGTGGAAGGAGAGAACCAACTCCCACAAGTGGTCCTCTAAGCTCCACACAGGTACTGTAACACACATGTATGCTGGTGGACACACACACACACAGAGTCACAAGTAAATCAATGTACTAAAAAAAGAAATATTTTAATTGTTTCATGCTTTGTATTATATTGTTTTAATAAGACTCAAGCTATTATCAACATTTAGAATTTATATATAGAATGTATCTATTATGAATGCACAAATATATAAATAGCACATATGTAGAAATGCAGAATTATGCAAAATCAAAGAATGATATGCTTAATTATAGTAAAAATTACTAATGTTCTAATTATTAGACATTAAACACTATGATATAGCCATATATTAATTAGTTCCTTGACCATTCATAATAAGTTTATGGAAGCCGGGCAGTGGTGGCGCACGCCTTTAATCCCAGCACTCAGGAGGCAGAGGCAGGCGGATCTCTGTGAGTTCGAGACCAGCCTGGTCTACAAGAGCTAGCTCTAGGACAGGCTCCAAAGCTACAAAGAAACCCTGTCTCAAAAATAAATAAGTTTATGGAACAAATTCAACTTATTTTATTTAGGGCATTCTCCCCACCTGGTTATTTTCCCCCTTTTGTTGAAAATAGAGTCTTATCTCATACAGTATATCCTGATTTCAGTTTCTCCTCCCTCTGCTCCTCCCAGGCCTACCCCACTGCCCCTGCCATCTGGATCTTCTCCCTTTCTGAATTCCATTAGAAAAGTTATGTGTTGCTGTTATCTCCTAGAAATATTTTAATTTTTAACATCAATTTGATTATCCGGAAGTTGTCTTTTTGGTCTGTAAAACCTGAATCACTGCATATTCCTTTTGCAAATGACAATCACAACAATTACTTTGTTCTCACTTTCCATGCCGTTATTTCTTTGATGATTTAATCACATCCCTTAAACTCATCCTCTGGCCCACTGTTGCAAAGAGAAGTCATTTTTAATCAATTCAAGATGCATCTAGAATGAACACTACTAGCCTGAGCAGGCATTGTCCTTGGCAGAGCCCTCTAAGCAACTAACAACGAATACCACCCTCATGAGAAAGGAGAAGGTGTAAGGATGCTTGCATGTCATATTGCTAAATGTTTTTCTGGTCTATTTACATGCAGTGGGAACTGACGTGTAAGTCTTGGGTGAGCATGTCTCAGGAGTCAGGAGTTGCTGGAGGTGAATATTGCAAATGCTTACTTTAATAAGCTCTGTACTGTGCATGGAAATGATGCTCATTGCAGAATGTGCTGGAAAACAAAACACTCTATCAATATGCCAGTAACAGAAACAGTTGGAAGCTATTCAATAAATGAGCTTTAGATCCATATGGTATTTATTTGCAGAGAAAGCAGTAAATTATATGTAAGCTCAAAAACATCCATGGCTTTTTCAATACCTCTCACACACAGTTGTGAGCACCTCTCTGCTTGTGTTTCATTCTATCACTGAGCAACTCCGGCAAGGAATGCCGTTTCTAATAGAACATCATATTCCATGTAATGCTAAAAATTAGTATTTGTGCTTCAATGATGTGGGAAATCCATTTTTCCAAGCACTACATGGTATATTAGTTAAGGTTCTCAAAAAGAATACAACTGATACAAAATATACACTAACAGGGAGTTTATAAGGTGTGGGTAGTCAAAAAATGGCTGCCTCACAACAGAAAGGTAAAAGGAGCCAATTTAGCACATAAGGCTGGGTGTCCTCAAGTCCTAAGGCATTCTTGGAGAGTTGATGATTTTCTGTCTTCCTTGGGCTCTTGAAGGTGGACTTAATTGCTGCCACCACTGCTGCAACATAGATGAACACGCCAGTGAGAGTGAAGGCCTGCAGGTAAAATGAAGGTTTCCCCCCTCCACGTTCTTTCACTTGTGCTTCCACCAGAGGGAGTGGCCCAGATTTAGGGAAGGTCATCCAGCTTCAAACCATCTTAATAAGAAAACCCCTCACTAGGGTGCCCAGCAGCTTGGGTCCATGTTCATTCCAGAGCTAGTTAAGTTGACAGCCAAGATCAGCTATCACCCATGGATCTGGAGTTTGGAACCTACGTGCTATATTCAGAATTCAATTTGTTTGTCATCTTCAACTCCATGCTTGGGGCTCTTTGAGAGTGATCTGCAAACAGGAATTGAGCACTGGAAAATTTGCTACCGCCAACATGCATATTCCTAGTTAGTACAAAATAAAATATCGCTAGGGTTTGCTTCAGCTCTCAGACCGTGAATAAGTGTCCTCAGTATTCAGAATCAAGTTTTGTGCTTACATGTTGGTAATTTTGCTCTTTATCATGGTCTCCACTCACAATGCTAAGTTTCTGGGGTAAAAGTCGCAAAGTGGAAGATGATTTTGTTGTGGCTTCTGAAGAAAATGCACATGGCAGATATTTTTAATGCAGGATGGTATATAATGCTGTTGGCCTTGAGTTTGATATTTATAAATTAATAATATATTTTAAATAAGGAGCCTGTAAACAAAACATAAGAACAGAGAGATCTATGTTAACTGATTTACAAATGTGTTTCAATGAGATACAGAGTTGAACCCTACATCCATACAAAAAGCAATAGCCACTATTTCAATGTTTTCACTGACCTAGCAGATTTATTAGTAATTATCAAAAGCCATGAGAATGAATGTTGAATATATATGTATACATATACAATACACATATATCCTATATCACTCTGGTTATTTTAATACATTATTGTCACATGTATGTATATATATATGTGTGTGTATATATATACATACACACACATATATATATTATTTGTATTATATACACTGAGTTCCAGGGTAGGACCATTATAATTACTAAGTGTCTTTTAAAAGTATAAAAAGAAATTGTAGTCTGTGTTTTAAGGTATTTTGACCCATAGATCTGGGGAAGGTTGGAAACATGGGCTTTAAGCCCTCTGCATATATATCACAGTTGTGTAGCTTGGTCCTCTTCTAACAGTGGGAACAGGGGCTGTCTCTGACTTTTGCTGGCTTTTGAAACCCTACTCCCTCCCCATACTGGGTCACCTTGCCTAGCCTTAATACATGGCAGAGGGGAGGGTGCTTAGTTGCACTGCAACTTGCTATGCCATGTATTGTTGATACTCATGGGAGACCTGCCCTTTTCTAAACACAAATGGAGGAGCGGATTTGAGGGTATGGGAACAGAGATGATCTGGGGGAAAGGGAC
The DNA here is from genome assembly GCA_028555095.1 of Dicrostonyx torquatus. NCBI lineage: Eukaryota > Metazoa > Chordata > Mammalia > Rodentia > Cricetidae > Dicrostonyx > Dicrostonyx torquatus. The sequence goes on along the minus strand of JAQHUG010000051.1, from coordinate 1,452,724 downwards.
TGAAAGGAGAAGAGGGGAAACTGCATCTGGGGTGTAAAATAAAAAGAAATAATAATAAAATAAAACAAAACTCTCCTGGAAGAGTCTAATGATTAGCTGGGTTTGTGACCCATGACAGCATCTCCATTCTAATTCTGAACTTTAAGATCAACTATGAAAGTCAAGAAAGCAAGTCATCTCAAATTAAGCACTTAGGGAACATATTTCTGAGAAGGTGAGAAGGTTGGTCATGCAATTTTCTCTAATCTTGAACTCTTCATTCAAATTAGTTCTTCTACTAAGACAGAACATTCCCTCTTAATTTTACCCAGGATTTTTCCGTTTTATTCTGTTCTTTTTCATAACCCTGGGAATCACAGGTAAGCCAGAACTGCCAATAGATTTGCTGTTTAAGTCTTCACATGCCACCGACTGATTCCACTCTCCTCAACCGATGCTAGGTCAAATATGAATTAAAGCCAATGTTATCTTTCTGCAGGATGAAAGCACGTGCAGTCCAAAGCTTCCCACTTACTCCGCACACAGAAGGCTGTGCAACTTAGTACCTTGACAGTTCCACAGCCTTTCTCTCGGCCTACGGTGGGTGCTCTTTACCAGGGGTGGCAATTTCTTTCGGACTAAGCTTAACTGTCACCATCTAAGAGAGAGCTCCCCTCACTACCTAGTCCAAAACATTTGTCGCAGTCATCTTGGTCTTACCATCTGCTCTGGTAATTTCCTCTCCCAGTGGTAATTAGATTTTTAAAAATCTGATGTATTACTAGTAGATGCTGCTGCATCAGTAGCTAAGTTCCACCAGGGCAGAGGCTTGAAATCTTATGCTTCTGAGTTTTGGTTTAATTCATTCTAGCCGGGCACAGTGCATCATCAGGCCCGGCTCTATTCCTCCACCTTAGGCACCTGACTGCCTGTGCTTATCATTGGTACCTACTGGTGTGATGATGTCCCTCCCCGACTCTGGTAACCACAGACTCCGAAGGGCGGAGCCTGTCCTGGCACTGTGTGTCCCAGAGCCCTGGTCCAGACCAGGCTTTGCACTTCCTTGGTATTCTGACGCTTTGGGCTTGAGTGATCACAGCTGCTTGTTCCTGGCTGAAGGGGAAGCCAGAGCCTCTCCCTACTTGTCAGAGCTGTTGCCTCCTGGAGTTCCATAAATAGGCAGAAGTGTGGGACAAGAAAAGTGCCCTTCCCTTAGCCCAGTCTTTTTTTAGGTTGTAGTTTTTATTTACTCTTTGAGAATTTCACACTGCAAACAATGGATTCTGGTCATATCCATTCTATTTCCCTCTACAACTCCTCTCAGACCATCCCAAGCATGCTCTCTTCTTTACTTCAAGTCCTCTCTTATTCTTCTCCTTTTTTTTTTTTTATAACTCACAAAATGGAATGAATGCTTGCTCCACGCACATGGGTTTAGGGCCATCCTCTGGTTAGTGGGAACCAAGCAGAGGCCACTCTCTGAAGAGCTTGGCCTCTCCCTCCCCAGCTCCTGCCGGAGTGTCTGCCCTAGTGTTGACGGGGTGAACTTGCACAGGTCTTCTGCAGACAAGTGCAGCTGTGCTTGGGCTCGTGAATACAAACCTCGGCCTTGCCCTGAAGACCCTGCTTCACAGCAGCCCTCTCTCACCGCTGGCTCTTAAAAGCTTTCTGCCTGTTTTGTAGTGAAGCTCCATGAGCCTTGGGAAGGGGTGTGCTCTTGGGAGACAATATCCTTTCAGGATATATTGCCTGCTTCCTCAAAGTAGTACTGCTGGAAGTTAGTCTGCCCATCTGGAGTTGGGGGTTCAAAGATATGACTTGACCCAGTCTGCACTCTGGCTTTGGGGGCTCATCTTTAAACTTTCTTTCAACCCCTTGTTCTGAGGGAGATACTGATGGTAGGGATGCATCAGGAGAAAATACGTGCATTGCTGCATCTAAGAGCTTGCAGCTTAAAACAACACAGATTTGTTAGGGTAGTTCCTATGGGGCAGAAGTCTGGACAAGGGTTAGCTGAATCACCCAACAGTAGAAAGCCTCTGGTCTAAAATCTAAATTCTTTTACAGAAGGCATATGCCCACTTTGAAAGGACTGCTAGAATAGTCCAGGCCTATCTAGGGTACTCTTTTATTAGTTCAGAATCAAACTGATTAGAAACTTTACCTTTGTATTATTCTGATATTCAACACTATAATGAAACCCCCAAGGCAGGCATTATCACGAGAAGAAATTGATTCACTTCACAGGTTAGAAGGCTGAACATCTGATCAGAATGAGATTAAAGCTTTTAATATATGCACCATTGGGAAACCAACCTTGTAACCATAGCAAAAGTATTAACAAGAATCCCATCACCATATTCTATAATTTTAAAGTAAGTCACAGATCTGACTACACTCAGGGAAAAGTGATTCACAAAGGCATATACACCGGGGTCATTTTACAGAGGTGCTGTCATAGGAGATCATTACAAAATGAACAAGTTAATTCAGGCATAAGGAATTGATAATCAGGGAGTGATTTTCTCAGAGATACTGCATCATAGAACCAAGTGTCTAATGAGCAATGCTTTATGTTGGGCTTTACCCCTTAATTTCTACTGTCTAATTTATCTATTTGAACTTCGAGTGGTTACTATGGGCTTATATAAGCAACTGGGAAACCGTTTCAGTTTTTTTAAAAAAATAAATTTAAAGTTTTTAATTACGTTTACTCATATGTGCATGAGTATGACAGCACACATGTGGAGGTCAGAAGAGAGCCGGGGAAAGGCTGATTTCTTTACCATGTATGTCTCTCAGATCAGAGATCAAACTCAGATCATTAGATCTGGCAGCAAGCACTTTCGCCCACTAAGCCATCTCCCTGGCCCAAGGACTTCATTTCACACCCATTTTTATCCTGTTAGCTGGAAATAACTTTAGATAGTGTCTTATTCCTCACATCCCAGCAATTCCATTTGATTTTTGTGAAGATTAGTTTTCAAAAACACAACGCCTTTCAAACAATGGGCAAATGCTCGGCTGAAGTGGTGGTTAGAAGAGGCGGGCCCATGGGATCTCATTTTTCTGCCAAGTTTAACCTAGAGTGCTGTGGGACAGTGGTCTGTACCCTGTCACTTATATTTTAAATAAATGCTGATTGGCGAGTGGCCAGGCAGGAAGTATAGGTGGAGTGACCAGGCAGGAAGTAGAGGCGGGGCAACAAGAATTCAAGGAAGAGGAAAGTTCTTTCTGCAGTTGTGACCCAGCCACAGAAGAAGCAGGATGTAACTGCCTCACTGAATAAGGTACTGAGCCACATGGCTAACATAGGCAAGAATAATGGGCTAATGTAAGTTATCAGAGTCAACAAGAAGTCCGAGCTACTAGGCCTCTGTGTGATTCTTTGAGACTTGACGGCTGGAGGACTGGGTGGGACAGAAAACCTCAGTCAACACTAGAGTGCTGGAAGGAGACACTGGTGAGATTGTAAGAGGGAAGGAAATGGCCGAAAGGGTCAGTAAGGGTCTCGGGGACAATACCTTCTTTTTTTCCTTATCTACTGAATGTCCAAGGAGCACAGTTTTCAGTTAAGATTTCTGATTTAGAAAATTTGATCTGATAATAGATTGAAACTGACTAGAAAATGCTAATAAAAATCTTTCTAAATAGAAGCTACTACAGAATTCTGGAGAAGAGTCAATGATCACTCAAGTTGAGTGAGAACAAGAATTGTTTGGTCACTGCGTGAGAGTAATTAGTGAGCCTAAAGAAAAGTCCGAAATCACCACTCACATGTTAGGAATAAAGCCAGTGAGCTCCCAAATAGAAGATGACAGCATCCATCATTTTCTCTCACTCACCTCCTATCAGGGTAGCCGAGGGTTTGGCAAAAGAGGAGGTAGCCAGGAGAATGAGGAGGAGCAGCCTGTTTAAGGCTGGGTCCTAGGCAGTTGCTGATCTCAATGGCAGTGAGCCTGGAACTCAGTGGGAACAACACTTGAAACTTCTGAGAACCTGCCCGCTCCGGATATACTGAATTAGAGTGGGGAACAGCCCAGTAATCCATTTTTTCATATGTTTTCCTGGTAATGTCCATTCACAATAACGTTTGAAAATTTCTCTGGACAAAACATTGTGGTTCTGAAAAAAAAAACTCATTCATAAATCTCATTCCTAAAACTGGGCAGTCAGGCAAAGGAGAGTCTAAAATGACCAGTACTAAAACTGACATGCAATTGGCAGGACATGTAAGAACTCAACAAGGAAATAGTTCATTTTTCGTCACCTCCTGAAAATGCCAAGCAAAACCTTCCAAATGCTTAAAGAAAGGAGTCTCTGACTGTGCTCTGTTGGTCTTTGAGTCTTGCTCAAAAATACTGTCTGAAGAAAAGAAAAACAGTGAAAGCTGGAGAAGGCAAGGCCATCCCGTCTGCATCTCTCTTGAGCCCAGGCCCTGATGCCTAACCTTGCTTCACAGTTACTACTCCATAGCTTGCTTGAAGATCTTGTATCCAGAAGTCCTTTTGTATTTTAGAATCTACAGGGAAGGATTGCAAAGAAAGTGAACTACCCATAAGAACTCCAAACTATGCCCCTCATAGTTTATAAGTCAGATAATCATGATAGGAAGACTAATGGAGGCAATCATGGCTCCCTGGTTACTGTAGCAAGGAAAGGAACTAGACCCAGAAGAGACCTGGTGCACTCTGTAAGTAGTGGAAGCTTCAGGGTGAGTTCTAGTGTACTACCCTGTCTCTGAGCTTAGCTATTCCATCTTCAAGAAGAATGAGTTCATCTAAATGGTCTATGCAAAAGTTCAATTTTACTTGTTCTTTAATGTCAGGAACTCCTGGCTCTACAGACATTATTGATGAAGTTTTCCTGGTGACAGTGAGTAACAGTCACCTGAGTAGACTGAGGAAAATCTTTGGGATTTTCAAAACTGCTTTGATTTTAACAAAGAAATCCAGCCAAACACATATCCTCTCAAAGGATTATGTAAACTTTTTGTTGTTTATCTGGAAGCACCATTTTTGAGGAAATTAAATGTCCATTGACAGAAATATTTGAAGTAAGCAGATAAAGGTGGTTTCTCTAACCTTAGAATTACTTCAGAAAGAAAATTAAAAATCTTCTTGGATGCTGAAAGCCTTCACACCCTCTACCTCAAATAATAGCACTACATAGAGTGGTATTTTGGGTGAGAATGCCTTGCCCCATAGACTCATATATCTGAATGCTTAGTCATAGGGTAGTGAAACTCCTTGAGAAGGATTGGAAGGTGTGGCCTTATGGGAAAGTGCGGCACTCAGGGTGGGCTTTGAGGTTTCTGAGGTTTTAGTGTCTCTTCTGCCTACTGCCTGTGGAACAGGATGCAAAGCTCTCAGGCACTGCTCTAGTGCCTTGTCTATCTACGTCCCACCACGATGATAGTGAACTAACCCTCTAAAACTTTAAACAAGTCCCCAATTAAATGCTTTCTTTTATAAGGTGTTTTGGTCATGGTGTCTTTTCACAACAACAGAACACTGACTAAGACAAATATATTTGAGATCAAAAAATTTCTTTATTATGCAGTGGCAGCCCAGAGTGTCCACAGCTTCATCTCCCTTCTGTATAAAATTAGTTCCTTGACTTTTGGTATTTTTCCTTCATTCTTACCCTTTTTTCCATTTGAGCAAAGTATTTTGAGCCAAGCTCAAAGGCAAACAAGATGTGAGCCAGAGGCGGCTTGTTTCTCTAAAATATGAAGATGGTTCACTTGGCAACTTCAGGTGAAGTAGGAAGGTAAGCCTTTTCTTAGTGCTCGTGTCCTATCAGCAAACTATCTGCCAGAAGGTTTGGCATCTCCCTTGTCCTGCTTCCCGAGAGTTTGTGAATGGATGCATTTTCAGAACCCAACAAAAAAGTTCATAAGGAACTTTCTGGAAGGAAAATAGGAGATTTCTGGAAGGAAAATAATCAATCTTATTGACTTCAAATAACAGCGGTAGTATCTTATCTCAACTTGACTAGAAGAGCTGGCTGCCTCCTGAATCCCAATGTACTTCCTGATTACCACTTACACCAAGCCCCTTGTGTAATTTTGCCTTGCATGTGGTCTTCCCTGCAACTTTGCTGCAACTAAAAGCATTTTCCAGACTTATTTGGAAAGTCAAATGATTCCTCAGAGCAGTTCTAGAAATACACTTGCACAGGGATTGGAATAACCGGTTTTCAAATAAAAAGAAGCAAATGTTTGGATCAAGGATTGAGATGACACAGAAGCAAACCTTAAGTAATATTCTCACAGTAATCTAAATTTTCATGTATTAAAGTACATTTCTTACACTTGCTTTATTCTTGATGTGTCTTAAAGGGACAATTTTCATCTCAGTATCTTTTGAATTCTTCATAACATGACTCTGAAACTTTTATAATCACACCACCAGGAGAGGGTCCTTTCAACTACTTTGCACCCAAAAGCAGTGAAGAATGAAGAGCTGAGAAACACAGAAAATCTAAGAGAAGTCCCAAAGAGCTAAGAAGCATGCAAGGCAGAGTAGGTAGGTTTAAGATCTTGGGTATGGAGTCTTAATTGTGTGGGGTCTGGCCCTCAGTGTTAATTGAGAGCTCTGATTGGTTAGGTCATTTGATTCATTAGTCTTGTTGACAGTGAGTCCTGGGCAAAGTGTTTGCTACCTCTAGGAACTGACCAGTTCTAAATGCATCAGGGCCTTTAGTGTCAGGGAGATGGGAGTTCTGGATTTTCAAGATTAGGCTAAGTGTTGTAAGAGTTCTAAGAAAAGGCTTCATTTGGTTTTCTGGAGACATCCTGCAGTATTTTCCTAATGCTTATTGTTTCTCCCTCCTGCATTCTTAAACAAAATGGAAGTTCAAAGGAAATTTCACATCTCCTTACAATGTTCACAGTAGGGGTCAAACTATTTAGACACTTTAAGTCCTTCTATAGTGTGGTGGTTTGAATAAAAATAGCCCCCATAGGCTCACTATTAGGAGGTGTGGCCTTGCCAGAGTAGGCATGACACTTGCTCTCTCTGCTGCCTGTGGATCCAGATATAGAACTCTCAGCCACCTCTCCAACCCATGTCTGAATGCATGCCACCACACTTCCTGCCATGATGACAATGAACTAAACCTCTGAACTGTGAGTCAGCCCTAATTGGATGTTTTTCTTTATAAGAGTTGCCATGGTCATAGTGTCTCTTCAAAGCAATAAAACCTTAACTAAGAAGCTGATACCAGGGACTGCAGTATGCTGTGATAGGCCTGACCATGGCTTTCTTTGGAGAAATATAGACTTTGGGAGTTTTGATTAGAAAAGCATTTGAATTTTTTTAAGTCAGTCTTAAAACATAGTAGGAGAAACATGG
>JAQHUG010000051.1:1365409-1379100 GCA_028555095.1 Dicrostonyx torquatus | reverse complement strand
GGCAGGAGGTACTTCGAGCCACTTACAGACGATGGCCCTTTGCTGCTGCAGTCTAATGAAGTGGGACCATTTGACGAAGCCTGTGAGATCTCTTTTGGGCTGGATGTCCTACCCAATCCCCAAGTTCTTAGGCCTTTCCTCAAAGGATTCACCACCTTTTTGACCTTCTGTTTCTTCATGACTGTTGGGGCCCATGACCAGCTTTTCCCCCTCGGCCTTCTTTCCCTCTGGCATCCTGCTCAGCTCACCTTTTGTTATTCTATGTATCTATCTTTCTTAACCAGGAGCTGACCCTCAGGCTGGGTGGCTGCCCCTGGCATCCTCCTCTCCTCCTCCTTTTCTTGCTCTGAGCTCTTCCTTAGATTTCTCCTCCTATTTATTCTCTCTGCCTGTCAGCCCCACCTATTTCTCTCTCCTGCCTAGCTATTGGTCGTTCAGCTCTTTATTAGACCAATTAGGTGTTTTTGACCAGCAAAGTGACACAGCTTCACAGAGTTAAACAAATACAACATAAAAGACATCTTTGCATCATTAAACAAATGTTCCACAGCATAAACAAATGTAACACATCTTAAGCTAATATTCCACAACATATATGTATATGCATACAGTATCAATTGGTGAAAAAGGAGGCCATGAATCTGGAGAGCAGGGTTGACTGAAGGGAAGAAAAGAAGAAAGAAATGTAATTATTTTATAATATCAAAAATGAAATGTAAAAAAATGAGGAGTTGAGGTGATTGAAGATGAAAAAAGAAGAAAGAGAAAATCTCATGGATTAGAAAGACAGGCAAAATTTTATCAAAGGATTTGGGAGCTACATTTAAATTGTGTTCTAATCTCTTTTAATAACCTTCAATAGAATTCATTTCTAATTCATTCCTACTCAATTGTTTCTTCCAAAGGGTGGCACTGCCAAACCAAATGTCCTTCAGAAGCTCATCCCCAAGGCCTTTATGTATACTGGGTTTTCAGCTCATAAGGCCAGCTAACACTGAACCATGAAAACACATATTCAGTATTCTAGGGCCAGCTCACACTGGACCATGAGGACATATTCAGTATCCTAGGGCCAGTTCATACTGGACCATGAGAACATATTCAGCATCCTAGGGCCAGCTCACACTGGACCATGAGAACATATTCAGTATCCCAAGATTTTCCCCCATACCCCTGCACAAAAATGCCTCCAAAACAAGAACCCACCGTGATAAAAAGCACATTCTTTGCAGTTTTCAGATTCTGCTCCCCCTCCCTTTTAGATTATGATAGCAGCACTCTCCTTTGGCTTCTTACCATTTAAAACAATGCTTCTGAAAATACAGAACTGGGAACCAGGCAGACAGGGTAACTTCCTAATGCTTTCAAGTAGTAAGCCCAGGGTCACTTGCTTTAGTTAGTGTGCTGCATTAGAATGTGTCACCAACAAATTCTGAGAAGTCACAACCTCAGTCCTGACAACCTGACCTCCTTCAAAGAGAAAAGGAGTCACACTCAGCACACCACAGTTGTAACAGCTCTTCTGTGAGTGCACGCATGAGGGAAGACAGGGGCAGTGGAGGGGATGCAGGTTCATTTAAACCCATCCTCTGTGGTTGAAATAGTATGCATTATAAAGACAGAAGAATACCATTATCTTATAATGTGTAATGTGGCCCAGTTCTGTGGCTTAAATATGACATTTATTCTTTACAATATAGCATTTTTCTCCATGAGTCTGGACACATACCAAATATTTAAAAATGATATTGTTGTCCTTTCTTCGCTATAAATGCCTTTGAAAGTAATAAAGATGCAGACTCTCTAATGAGAAAAATACACAAGATTAAAGTCTTCTTCATGAACTTCAAATTAAGATCCCCTGCTTGCAGATAACACCCTACAATCAGCATTTGCAATTTCCTAGGGCTGGGTATGATGTGGGAAACTTTTATTCTGAAATTACCTCATGAATCCATAACACGTTTAGTGTGTATTCTTAGTAGCAGCATCTTCATCCTCAGGGTAGAATGAACTTGGGGAAAAGGGCAGCCCATCACTAAAGATAATTTGGCACCAAAGCTAATGAACACAGTAGGCAGTGAAATTGGGCATTGCCTTTTTTGGTAAAAAAGCAAGCAGAGAGTAGAGGAACAGGGCCCATTTTCTTTCTGACTCACACGTTGGCTCTGCAGGCAGTTCTAAAAGAGGATTGTTGGAAAAGATTTGGACAGTGCAGCAGCAGTAGAAGTAGTGGGCATCTCCTGTTCAGTCACATAACAAGTATTTATGGGGCAATGGCGAGAGAGAAGTTGCCCATTGCTTTTTGATTGAGTAGTTCACGATTCCAGGATGCAGTGCATGGCCACGCCTCACAGTTAGTTTTTATCACACATCAGGTACTCTCCTGCATGGTCCCATCAGACATTAATCTCTCTCATTTTAGCTTTCTCTCTCACACACACATTTTTCATTAAATGCACATTCACTATAAGTATTACAATTATTCAACCATATGTGACCTTTAACTTAAATTTAATATGAAAATGAAAAAAAAGACAAGCATTGAATAACTTCCAGTCTAGACTCATAAAAAAAAAAAACATTTTCGTAATTGTGCTGTTGTTTTGTTTTCCTCTCTGTTGTGGGACTTGGGATCAAATCCAGGTCCCGTGCATGCTGGGCAAGCATCCAGCTGCTGAGTACATCCCCAAGCCCTGCATTTTTTTTGAGTCAGGGTCTCCTTAGGAAGCTCAGGCTGCTTCCCAGCCCTCTTCTCATCTCTGCCTCTGAGAACTTGAATTAACAGGCTTTTGCCAGCATGCCTAGCTGCACCTAGCCACACATGGAAATCATTTTCCACTTTCCATGGGAAACTGAAAAGCCACTAGAATGGAGCAGATGAGACGTGAGGGTTAGAGTCAGCCCTAGACACAGGCTGTGATGGGCACCATCACCAGGTGGAGGGTGTCCCTTTAAGATGACAATGAAGCATGGCACAGACAGCTTTAGTGACAAGGGAAGGGAATTGATGGAAAAAAAACCCATTTCATTTTGCTAAAGGAAAGCACAGGGCAGGAAATAATGGTAGCTGAGGCAGATAGGTATGTGGCTGCAAGGGCTGGCCATGGCCAAGGGTTCTATTATGGAGGGGAAGACACTAATAGTCATCTGAGTTAAAGCCTCCTCCAAAGTTCCCAATGGACTTTGAAAAAAATCCCAGAAGCAAACCCACCCTATAGCAGCTGAATCCACACTCCTGGGATGAACTCCCATGCAGGGACGTGCATATTCTAGCCAGAGTAGAAAAGACCTATGTCATAGTTCCTTAAATTGGGGTTTCATAACTAAATGTGAGGATCAAGAAAAGTCTGACAACAGTAGATGGTTTCTAGCTATACAGCAACCAAAAACTAATCCAAAATCCAATGGGAAAGAGGTGTAAGCTCATGCTGCATGCACGACTTCCCCGTGAGCTCTCTGATCCGTCTCTGCCCCCACTCCACCCAGCACCAACAGTCGCTATGGAGACACAGCACCACTTTGCACTGTGCTGTGTGTGACAGATCATAACGCTTTAACATGTGCACAATGTATTCCACTCTTATGAAAACATAGCAGTTCAATATTGGAAAACAAGGACCCAGCCATTTCCTTACCACCATTCTTCAACACATAATAAGTCAGTTTATTTTTGGACTGTACTGTGTTAGAATGTTTGACCTTAAAAACTGCTGTTTGAGGGCCGGCAGGAAGGCTTAATGGGTAAAGATACCTGTACCAGGCATAAAACCTGTGTCTGACCTCAGGGACCCACATGCTGGAAAAAGAAAACCAACTCCTGTAAGATGGTCTCTGACCTACACACATGCACCATGCCATGGGCATGATTCATACATAGACACACAAATAAATACATATGTAGGGGCATAAATAAATGTAATAAAACTTTTAATTGTTTGAGTGACTGACTTGAAGTTCTTTTTAATATTTATTTGTTACTTATATTTTTATATGCGTGAGTGCTTGCTTGCATATATGTCTGAGCTGCCAGGTGAGTACTGGCAATTGAACTTGAGTCTTCTGGAAGAGCAGCCAATGCTCATAACTGCTGAGGCCCTACTGGCCTGCTTTTACTGTAAATTTTTAAATGAACTTAGAATTCGGACAGAATCTCTAGCAACTTCTGAAATGGGCCTAGCCATTCTCTTCTGCCCTTCCAGCCCTGCATTTCTGTGAAGCAGCATTCACAATATTAGACAACACTGAGAATCAACAACGATGCTCCAGGGGCAGCAGTTTCCTACTTTCAGCCAAGTTCTGATTATTGGTGCAAAGCTAAACAAGTACATCCATCTTATTAACATGCAAATTTGCTTTCATCTTTAGTAAACTGGAGAAATACATATAGAATGATGAATTGTTGTAAATGAATTCTCTATCTCCTATCAACAAATGTGCACCGATTCTGGATGTTGACACAGCCAAGGCCACATTAAAGAAGGGCCATAGGTGGAAAGGGTTAAGAGGCCTGTACCCAGGACACTTCACTTCTAAAACAGAGTCAAAGCTGAAGAGAAAAGTACTCACTCTTGACAAGTAGAAGATGCCAACAGAAAAGAGGTAAGAACAGAATGGAAGACCTCTCTGCATGTGTGTGACAGCAACAAGGCTCAGTTTTGGAAAGCCATATGGAAAAAAATGTCATGAGCCAGAAAGATATTTGTACTGTTTCAACCCATAATCTCACTCTTGGAAATGATCCTAAAGAAATAAATCAAACAGAGAAAAAGAAGCCGCAGTGTATAAAGATCTGTAGTATAAAGGACTAGAATCTGATGGAGCTGCCAAAGATAGGTCAATGGCTAAGTAAACTGTTGTATTTCTACTCAATGAAATAGTAACTGGGCCTTTGTCTTAGTTGTCTCTTTTTTTATTAGGTATCTTTTAAATACATTTTTTCCCTCATTTTACATAGCTATCCCCATTCCCACTCCCTCCCTTCCTCCTGCCCCATTCCATCCTTCATCCACCCTCAGAAAGGGTAAGGCTTCCCATGGGAAGTCAACAAAGTCCAACACTTCACTTCCAGGCAAGACCAAGGCCCTTTCCCCCTTATCTCAGCTGTCTCTTAGTTATTAGAAGTCAGTCTTTATCATACAAAGATCACCTGCAGGCATGTGATCCTTCAGACACTGAAACACACTGTTGGCATCTACAAATGGCTGAGAACGGCGAAATCAGGTTTAAAAAGCAACCTAGTCATGTTTTATGTAAGTTTATGAATTTATATCCAGCCATATTCATAGCTTTCCTGGGTTGCATGGCTCCTGGCCACAAGGTGAATATACCTGTAAGATATATTATATTTTAAAAATCCATATAAGAAAGCTAAAATATCCCTTGACCATTCTTAATTTTCCATGTACAGTTCAACACTGGTAACAGTTTGGTATGTGCTGTCCAAGATATGTTTCAAAAAGTAGTGTGAATAGCAAATCCAGGAATTGATTGGGTGTCTGAATTTACAGCCTGCACTCTTAACTACTACGTGACACTAATGCAATGTTCCTTCTCCTCAGTCCCCACCTCCAATACTGTTCTTATCATGAAGAATCCTCCAGGTCCAGGAGGTAGAGTGAATGATGAATAGGCAGAATGCAGAATTATAGATCAGTAGAAATATGCCTCATTGAACTCTAACAGTAAACATACATCGGTACACACTTGTTCAGACTCATAAAACTCTAACAGCACATCCTAACTGCAGCACTGGTGAAGAAGTCTCCCGTAGTTCTTGTCCATTTCAAAGAAGAAATAAATGTGCCATTCTAAGATGGTATATTGCTAAGTGGAGGCTATTTCAGGAAAAGATGGTGTATGAGAAATAGCTGCATCTTCCTCTTAATTTTTGTTGTGAACCTAAAACAGTTCTTTAAGAACTGAGAATGATGGAAAGCAGAAGAGAGTGGAAAGAGCAAGAGAGGGTGTCACTAGAGAGTGCTCACGGTGGGCACAGACCCAAGCACAGGTGTACAGGAAAAATGATCTTTCCGTCTCAATGCATTGTTACTGGATAGCTTATCAGATTGGATTGCTTCAGACTCATTTAGCTCCCTTAGAGCCCTCAAGAATGTTTGGCTCGTTTGTTAACTCCTGAGCATTAGAGTGGGTTTAGTAATTCTAACAATTCTACTTGTGTTATGGGTCTTTCTTTGGGCCGCCAGCTCCCAAATAATGACATGGAAACTTCTTATTAATTATAAAAGCTTGGCCTTAGCTTGGGTTTGTTCTCAACTAGCTCTTAAAACTCAACCCATTTATATTCATTTATGGTCTGCTACATGTCTCATGACTTCTCCTCAGTATAAGAGATAGTTAAGAACAAGCCTAAGCTGTAGGCCACAATATGTCTGACTTCCTCCACATCTTGCTGGAGAATCCCCTGACTCAGATTTTTTCCCAGAGTTCCCATCTCTGCCCAGAAGTCCCACCTATCCTCACCGTCTAGCTATTTGTGGTTTGGCTCTTTATTAAACCAATCAGAAGATACCTTAGGCAGGTGAGGAGGGACAGAGACACATCTTCACATAGTGTGAACAATTCTTTTGCAACATACTTGAAAGGTTAATAGACAAACTTTGTCTCTTTGTAGCCACACAAATGCAAAAGCTACACTAAAAGAATGGCTGCAAATTGTATATTGGAATCCATTAAAATTGCTATTAGAATGACCAAGGATTGGAGTGAACGGTGCCTATGCAGCCTCAACAGTCATGACACCTAATTGGACCAACTCTAGCTAATTTCGGCTCTGTCCCATGTTAATTCATGAGTTGGTAGATGCTCTTTCACAGCTATCTTTCCATTGGGCACAGCATTGGCTTGAGTCAGAACCATAGCACACAAATGCTAGAATCCCTAATGAGGTTCAGAGAGGTCATTGTATAGCCACGTTCAGTACTGCTCTCTTTCAGACTGGCACAGCCAACACACCAAAAGAGCTGTGGATGAGACGGCAACTTCATGCCGCCTCACCACTGCCACCACCACCACTAAGTCAGCACAGACTTTTTTAAAGCACTTGTATTATTTTCTGTCAAGTGAAAAATAATTAAGACACAGAGGCTCCACAGCAGTGTGGGGGTTAGCCATGCTTCCATCTTCCATCTCACTCCTACAGTTATGCAAATCAACAGGGCAGCTCTGTCTACAGACAAAGACCCATGCTGCCTGCTAGAGAGTGCAGGATGATCTCAGCCTAGAAGGGAGGATGCTGTTGTCTTTCTCTGACCCAGGTTATCTCCTAGGGATGAAATCTGAGTATCCCAACTTCTTCCGGCACACACTAGTTTCCTCAATGTGTACAATGTCTCTTGACATTCAGCTTGTTGTGTGTTGAGCATGTGCATTGGTCACCAAACCAGGAGGACCTTATCTTCTCATTGGTACCACGGGTCTTTCCTTGTTTGCATTACCCAAGTCTGTCAATAAGGAAGTGAGAGAACTGTTTTTAATATTTACCCAGTTTAGAGAAGGGACTCATATTGACCAATGAGAAAGTCCCTAACAGGAGAGTTTGAATTGAGGCAGCAATAAAGTAGTAGAAAGAAGAGAGAGCGCTAACACACATGAGATAAAGCATCAGTCATGCTTTCTTCAGTTTTCTGTCCCAGGAAATGTGGTGGAGCTGTTTGCTTTAAATTTTTAATCTTATTCACACATGCACAGAGTACATGTGGAGGCCAGAGGACAACTCTTGGGAGTCACTTCTTTCCTGACACCTTGGGGGGAATCCAAGAATCAAGACTGAGGCATAAACCTCAGTAAACTTTAAAGTTTGCACAAGTTATTCCAAGCTAAGATTGAGGACTATGGCCCTAAAGGGAGAGGAAATTCTCTTCATGTTTCCTATCACTTGATCAACAACTTGATTACACGTTTCCTAGGGCACTGGGGATGCCACTAGGCACACTGCAACTGATGAATAAAGCTTTATTGATACCATGTTCATGTTACCATGAAGAGCTGAAAAATTGTCTATTATGCAGATGATACTGCAACTCGTGTCTTGCCTACTGAGTTATTCTGAGGGGGAAGGAATGACAGGAATTCTTGTCAAAAAAATTTCCAAAGATCAGCATGAGAAGCCAAGTGGCTTGTGGACCACAACCACACAGAACTGAGTAATGAAAGGGGGGAGGAGGAAACATGAAGCTGTAATGGAAGGCAGCCCGTGTGCTCATGGTGTGCAGCGGGCTGTCCAGTGTACGGCTGAGGAGGATGCCAGGAAAGTGTGGAAAGCCTTATGAATGTGTCCACTGCACACAACCGACAACCGCTGGAATCCAGCTCTCCCATCTGTCTCTGGCCGGGAGACTGCCAACCTTCTGCATCTGGGAGAACAGCCCTGTGATAAATCACCCTGTGGTCTCCAAAAGTCAAGTGTTCTCATGTGAAGAGCCTGCAGCCCTGCAGGTGATGGAAGGCACAACAGATTGGCAGGGATCTCAGTAATGCTTAGGATGGGTTCCCAGGGAACCAGGGGGTAGGGAAGCTGATACTGAGCTGGGAATTTGATGTATGAACTAGCATTTAACATTCACGGCAACGCTCTGAGGTGAATATCCATGGACTCTGCTCTCTAATTCAGAAGCCAAGGCTCTGCAAGTTTAACTCGCCTGCATATCGTGTGATAGGAAATGACAGGGTGAGAGACTTAATCAATTTTGTCCCAAAGTTATGTCTTTGCTATCGTAAGAACCTAATGCCACACAAGGTGTCAACTGAGGCTGCATTCTAACTGAGCAAATCTTTGGGATAGCCACCCTAACTTTCCCTCCTTTGAACCTATCATCCCACACCCCTGTCCAGTAAATCCACCAACTGTGTGGCATTCAACATCACACAAAGCCTCACTACCTAGGGACCCAACAGCATCATCCAGGAGCTTGGGAGTAATGCAAACTTATCAAACCCCACCATGGGCTGCCTTGTACCAGAAACTGCATTCCAATATGATTACCAATGGGCTCATTAAAGTTTGAAGAACACGAAGGATACTGCTGGGCTCTTTCAGAATGAAAATTTAAGTTGGTGGTCCCCAAGCATGCACAATTGGAATTACACAGAGGAGGAATTAGCAGCAAACGCCGAGGACTCTGTGAATAGGAACTGGGCAGTCTGCATCAGCTGTTTCATTTTGTTTCATCTCATCTTGCTGCGTTTTGTTTTTCAGGCATGGTCCCCTGTTACTCAGTTTGGCCTGGAATTCTAAATCCTTCTGCCTCAGCCTCCCAAGTGCTAGGATTACAAGAGTGGAACAACAGGCTGAGCTAGTTAGAATTTGTTTTTGTTCTTTGAAGTGGGGTCTCAAGCACGTAGCTCTGTATGTAGTCCAGGCTATCCTTGACTCCTGATCCTTCTTCTGCTCCCCAGGTTTACAGGTGTGCACCACCACCAAATCTGGCACAATCAGCACTTTTCTAAATTTTTATTTTATTGAGAGAGAGAGAGAGAGGGTGAGCAGGTATGCTCATGCCCTGGTATGCATATAGAGGTCAGAGGACAACTTTCAGGGGTTAGTGTCTTCTTTTCACCATGGATTCCGGGAAACAAACTTAAATAATCTGTTAGGCTTGACTAGCAAGCACTTTTACCAACTGAACCACCTCGCTGCTCCTTCATTAGTGTTTTTAAAGAAGCCAGATGATGCGTCTGTAGGCGATATAAGACTGTGAGACTGTAAGGAACATTCTAGCACTCACCCTCTGTTTTGGTGAGTTTGGCTCAAAGTGAGGATGGATGATTGGAGATTATTCTGTGAACCAAGGTAGATGTAGACATAGAACCTCTATGTAGAGTTTCACCACATTGCTGACCAACCTGGAACTCCCTACATAGACCACGTGGGCTTCAAATCCACCTCTTGCCTGTCTCTACCTCCCAGCTGCTGGAATTGAGGTTCAAGCCACTATGCCCAGCTTTCTTGGCTTTTGTCCCCTCACGTAGCTCTGGGGAGGAAGCCAAAGGTGACCTTGAACTTCTGAACCTCCTGTCTCTACTTACCAATGTCACAAGTATGCCACCTCACCTGGCTTTTATGGTTGTTCTTGCTACCTCTAGTGCTTTAATTTTTATGTAGTCTAAAGTATCATTATTTTTTATAGCTCAGTATTTGTAACCATAGCTAGAAGACCATGTTTTATGATACATTTCTAGGGAAAACAAAACATAATAGCAGAAAATCCAGAACACTCTGAGGACCTGAGTAGAGTTGACAGATAAAATATAGGTTGCCTAGTTAAACTTTAATTTAAAATGAATAAATATTCTTAAATAGATGTATGAATTAAATATACTTACACTAAAATCACTCCTTATTTTTGTGAAGTTCAAATTAATTTAGATAACCTATATTTTTATGAATCTGGCAATCCTAGTTGGAAAGTCAATGTTACTTGGGCTTGTCCACTCTTACTGTTCACAGTTCTACAGAAAGTGAATCTATCTGACCAAGACTCTTTCCCCTAGGTTTTCACAGGGTCATGGTTTCTCATGTGGCCCATCACAAAACCATTTCAAAGGTAAGACTATAGATTGAAATCATGCCCATGACACAGAGTCTGGCACACCCAACTTTTAGTTCATTCTGACTGTATAATATTGGGAATCTTGTTTATTGTATTTGATTTTAAATATCTATAGCACAGTGTTTATTTTATTGAGTACAATGAGCAGTATTTATATGATCTAAATATCTTTTAGTTATTATCTACTATTACTTACTAAGTTGCATTTTAAGCAAATATAGCTAAGGTAGGTCTTTCCATCAGCAAGGAGGGGATGCAAAGTCACAGTGTCCTAGTCGGTAACTGTGCTCATTTCTCAGGTGAGGAAACTGGTATACAGCTAATTGTCACGATGTTGGGGGCAGCTCCCCAGTGCACTTTAGCAAAAGGATCCGTCTCTGGCCGACTTGGGGTGATATTGCCTTGAGTTGAAATGAAGTGGACATAGAACAAAGTTGGGGAATTGAGAGCAAAAAAACTGACCAGGAATGCAGGTCAGACAAAGGGAAAGATAGTAGAGAAGACAAAGAGTCAGGAAGTAACGGAGATCCAGGAGAAAGAACAGGATTAGAAAAAGCAAAGATGAATGAAAATAAGTAAGAATAAAACACCTAAATGCCAACCAAAGGCATTGGAGTCAAGCAGGTGATATAAATATGAATGAGCACCGACGGAATGAATAAGAAGGTGGTAAAGTAGCAGTGATGGGAAAACCATCTTAGGAAGCAGTCTTTACCCACAGTATTATTCTCCAGAGTGACTGTGAAGTGTGCAGAGCAGATGTTATTCTTCTGTTTCACGTGGAAAAAAATTTAAAGCAGAAAATAGTGAAATTGGGTACTTCAAATTGCCATATAAACACACACAAAGACAATACTGATCTCTCCGCCTTCCCACGTGCTCTTCCTGGAGAGCTCGGCATTGGGAAGAGGGCCTGTATGAACCAGGGCTTCTGAAGAACCAGAAATTAGGGGTCTGCTCCACACTGAGAAACTGTAACCCGCTCTTCAGCACCTAGGTTCCTAATTCCAATCCTTCACACGAACTACAAACGGCTTCTTTCTAGTTCAAGCACCTTGTGGAACACTGCTTCAGAAAGTTCTCTTCTCTTTGATCTAGCCAGTGCTCCACAGTTTATAAAGAGAACTACAAATTTGGTCTTTTCCAAACCTGCAGGCTACCTATTCATCCCAGACACCAGAGTGTAGGCTCCCCTCTGAAGGCTCTACTTCCAGACCTTAATCCATGGGTTTTGGACAGAGCCAATCAGCAGAGGAAGTGAAGCCTTCCTATAGGCACTCAGAACCCCTTCTTTGATATTCCTTTGCAATCCTCTCCCACATGCTACAGTACACATACTTTCGTCTGAACCAGATTCAGTCTTAATAGCACTGGGAAGCCACAGTGTTGCTAGGAGATCAGGATTTATGTAAACAATTTTTTTATTCAGCAAGAAGAAATCAAGGCAGAAAGGGTTGCGATTTCTAAGAGTTTTTGAATGTTTGGGGTGATAGTTTTGACCCTTTGGAGAGCCATTCTTCTTCTCCTAATCAGCACAGTTTGGCAGAGAGTTTGTGTCTGCCTAGAAATCAATCTTATGTGGGAATCCTAACCCCTGTGGAAATGCCACTAAGAGATCAAGTCTTTGGAGGTGACGAGGTTATGCAAGCGGTGTCCTTAGCTCCAAAGCTGCAGTGAAACCCTGGCTCAATAAAACAAAAAACTACAGCAACAGACAACAAGCAAACAAGAGATTCCAAAGAGCTAGTCTAGTCGCTCTTTCGTACCGTGTGAGAACACAGTGAACAGTCTCTATGGATGAGGGAGAGGGTCCTCGGCAAGGCCCAAGCATCTGGATCTTGTATTCTCAGTCTCTTAAGCCGTGTGAAATAAATTTTTATTGTGTGTAAGTCACACTGCTTTTTTCCCTTTGCTAGAGCAACCAAAATGAACTAAGTCAGAATTCTGTCTTTGGAACCAACAATGTCCAGTGACTACTGATGGGATTTTACCTTCTCTTGACTTTGAGAAAAGGCTGTGGAATGGCCATGGGAACAGTGAGTGCTAGAGAATGGCAGGAACCCTATGAAGCCGGGGAGTGACAGGAATGGTTGGGACTTCTCTTTGATTTTCTAACAGGTGTGGAAGACTTGCACAGACTCCTCCAAATCCCACCTTTGCCTTGTTATCTGGCTAAGAGCTTTGACCTGACCCAGGAGTGTCTTAACGGCTTTATGGGCTATTCCTCTTTCCTAAAGCCTACCTCCCTGCCTCATATATATCAGGTCTTAGGGATGAGGATCATGTTCCTATCAATAAGAAACATGCAATAAATTGTAAGATAATATTTTGTCTCCACATGCACAGAATGTGATAGTTGGCTGCAGGGGGATTCCCAGAAAGAAACAAACCTGAAGCAAACCTTCTGACAGCTTATTGACTGACTAGGGCTTTAGTGATTGTAGAGCGGTTGGAATGTTGCAAGTCCAGAGCCAAATTAGAGATTATCATGGACTATCATGGCCCCTTGAATAATTCGTTCATCGTCTACCTCTCTGTGTGACCTAACATTCTCTGATCATTAGGTTATGTCTTCTGAAATATCTTTTATAACCCAAAAGCTAAGAATACCATCAATTAGCATATAAGACCTAAAATAGAGGATACTGGTTTTTAAAAATTCTTCTCTTCTGGTTTTTAGGACAGGGTCTCATTGTAGCCCACGTAGATTTTGAATTTTCTGTGTAGCCAAGGCTAGCCATGAACTCCTGCTCCTCTACCTTTACTTCATAAATTTTGGGATGATAGATGTCATAGTTGGGATTTCTATTGCTGTGATTTAAAAAACAAAACAAAAAGACCATAAGCAACTTGAGTAGAAAAGTGTTCTTTCAAGTTTCTAAGTCCATCCCCGGAGGAAGGGAAGCCAGCGCAGGGACCAGGAGGCAGGAGCTGATGCAGAGCAATGCAGGAGTGTTGCTGACTGGCTTACTGCTTCTTAGAAGCTACTCCATTTGCTTTCTTTTTCAACTAAGTGCTGCTGCCCAGAGTTGGGACCACCATAGTGGTCTCTGCCACGGCTGGACTCTGCCTTATGAACCACCAATCAATAAAATGCGTGACAGGCTTGCTTACAGGACA
>JAQHUG010000051.1:1317377-1331313 GCA_028555095.1 Dicrostonyx torquatus | reverse complement strand
CTGATTGACTAGTAGCCAGGCCGGAAGTAAAGGCAAGGTGGACAAACTAATGATAATGGGAAGGAGAATGGCAGAGTCAGGAGTCACCAGCCAAGTGCAGAGGGAGCAGGAGCTGAATATACCATTCTAATAAAGGTACCACCACATGGCAGAGCATACGTAAGAAATATGGGTTAACTTAAAATGTAAGTGCTAGCTAGTAATAAGCCTGAGCTATTGTCTGGACATTTATAAGTAATATTAAGCCTCTGAGTCAGTTATATGGGATGTAATCACCAGGTATTTGGAAACAGGTGGGAGGGAGAGAAATGGTAAATTACAAAGCCAACCATAGCAGCTTACAGCTCTGCTCCAGGGAAAGGTTTCCCTGATGTAACAACTCTGTCCCTGCAGGGGAGGGTTTCCCCAGCAAAATTGTTACAGCTCCACTTGGGTCCTCCAGAGTGTAACAGCACTGGTTCACTAGGGGAAGGTTTCCCAGCAAAAAAGTTGCAGTTCTTCTCCACTCTGCTCCTCTCCCACAAGAGAACTCATTCAAGAGATTTATTGGGAGGGAAGAATTTAGGATGTATCTTCCAGGGAGTTTTGAAATTTCAGGACAGATAGGTCCCTTTCTTCATTAAGTTGTAACTGTAAACTATAAAGATTCTCCCAGAAAGCCTCCAACTCTGTCACAATGAGCACTTTGAAATACAAGGGAAGTGTATCTCTGGCTTCCTGACAGCTCTGAAGAAGGCTTAGCTTAGAGAATTGCAAAAGTCTGTGATTTCCTAGTGAGGACTTGGGACATGACGCAGTGGAGTGAACTGTAGACCTTTTAACACCAGATGTTAGTACAGAACTGGAAATCACAGTTCCCTGCAACTCTCTTACCAATGTCCTGCAAAATTCCACTGAAGCTTGTAAGTCACCGCTTCTGGATTCTCCCTTAATCCCTTATTCATTGATCCAAAATCACATCAAGGCATAGTTAACAATATTACGGACTTAATCTGTCTTAGGGATTTTGATCAGGCACATAAGAGTGATGCAACTTACTGTGATAAAGTAGTAAGTAAGGCTTTCTGACATATCTTTTCTAATGATTTTTTTTAAAAAGTTATTTGAGACATGTTCATTTCTCCTGTGTGTGTGGGGGGGGGGGGTCTGGCATCTGACTGGGAGCAGGCCTTTCTGTAAAATATCAAAGATTTAGCCCTTCATCTCACCATACCTCAGTTTACCAAAAATAGGCTGAGCATGGATGTGCTGAACACTACCGGCTGTAAGGCCCAGCAAATACAGTCTGAAGTTATGCACACACTGCCCAGTAATATGTTACTCCGGCGCTGTTTATCAACCTGACTTCAGACAAAGAAAAGCTACTTTTAAATGGCCTTTCTCTCATTAAAATGGTAGCAAGGAAAGAAAGGTGAGAGAAAAACCTGGGAGAAGCACCTCTGTCAGGAGCCCCAAGACAGGGACTGCTCTAGAGGAACACAAGCAGTACATCCTCAAGAGAGCATCCAGTTTGATTCCCCTTGCCTTCCCCTTCTCTCCTCCCCACTTCCCACACTCTTAACAATCAAAGTCAATTGTACATAGCAGTGCAGAGGACCAGAACGGTCACAGAATGGGCAAATGAGGAAGGACCTTGGAGACCAATCTGTCCAGCTCCCAGGTGATGGATGAAGATACAAAGCCCCACAGGAGTCAGCTGCAAGTCTTGGCCACACAAATCAAGGCATCGCTGATATGAGAAGCCAGAATTCCTGGCTTTGTTCCAAAAGATTTTTCATGAACTCATACAGGATGTAAATAAATTTTGTTCTTCAAGTCTCTAATCTCATGGATAGAATGATCGTATTTGTTTTGCAGAATCGTTGCATCTCAAGAGACTAGAACTAAGAATGCTTATCCCACCTCCCACCTTCTGGCTTTTCCTTTCTGCCTTCTCTCCCTTTTGCTTGCTTTACCTTCTCTCTCTCTGTTCCTTCTGCACACAAACCCCAGGGAAATGATATTAGCTCTTGCCTGGAACTGTTCAAACTTGACCTGAGGTTTTAAAAATCAAGATGAGCACAACTTAAGATCTAAGAACCTTTGAAAAAGGGAGTCTCCCCAAATAGTCTGATACACTTATGTAAAATTAAAATTGTATTTATTTTATTTATATCACCACCACCTCTCCAGCTTTCATCTTCAGATTCAAAATTATCCCATCTGGTTCAGTATCTTACAGTGGGCTATGTAAGTTTCCTTGGTTCTCACAGGACCAAAGCAAACTAATAAAATGTTTCTCCCACAATCCTCTGCACTATCTGTTCATAAATAGCTTTTCAAAAGTTGAACTGAACTTTCCAAAATTGACCATTTATAGTACTATACATGAATCCAATTGGTCCATCTAATTCTTGACTCTAATGGACATTTTCCCATTTTCCCCTGGCATATAAAGGAGGGACAGAGGGTGAGGAATGAGGGGGGGGGGAAGAGAGAGAACAATGAAATGAAAATTCTCCCCAGTGAATAATGAAGAAAACACCAAACACCAAGAGTTGCAAAAAATTTACTGAAAATTTCCAAAGTTTATGAAATTGTTATAAAATAGAACCAAACACACTGAAGTTGATCATGAGTTACACACACACACACACACACATACACACACACACACACACACAAAATCTTACTTTTTTCTAGGTAGATATGTATAGGAAAAAAGGAATAGCTACAAGCCTTTGCCTTTAGTTTAGGCTCTAGGTATTAGGCTCCTACATACATATTATCTCATTAAGTACCATCCAGAAAAAAGTTACCCTTAGAAACCAAGACCAACTGGGCAGGGGACACTGACCTATCAATACCATCCTCGCCCATCATCTTATCAAGGTCACGTAAGGATTAGCAAGCTCTTTGTGGAAAGTACTTTCATTTGATCGGCAATTGAATAGGGACCAGAGGAACGGGAAAACCAAAGGCTGAATTTGGAAAACTAGTAAGACCTGATGCTTTACTTCACTTCCTTGCAGATAAACATACCCTCTGGGCCATAATTTCACTTGCTTTCTATCATACTTAGCAACCTCACTTCCTTGATGTCATCCTGCTCACAACTGACAGCCCAGGTCCTGCGGTCTCTTCTTGCGGCTCTGTTGTTTTGATGAGGAGCTAGCTGAAGCCTAACTTGTCCATTCCTATTGAGAACTGTATTTCTAATAGTTTGAGAACTTGTGCTTGATGGTCATCAACCATTTGAGGTAGGTAGACCCTTCTCATTGGGTAGAGGAGGAAACCGGGTCTCAGGAAAGGCACATTGCCTGCCCACCACAGAGCGAACAACTTGAACATGAGCCTATGAAGGAAATCAACTACTGGCTCATACAGCGATCCCAAGTTCGGGCTGCAATGTCTGTTTTAAAGATCAGCCCCATCTATACATCTGTTTAGATGTTTGAGTTATAAACAAGACATCTGGACACTAAGAGGAATTGTGTTTCCATGAACTAAACCTGAGTCAATAATAACAGTAGAGATTGCCTGTTAACTCACTCCCTTTCAATTCTCAGCAGCTTTTGCCCCTCGGCTGTATGGAACACTCTTTAAAGAGTATGGCGGTCCACCACTCTGACGGTTCCATCCGCAGTCTGTAATGTGCTGCAGATTACTACTGACATTGCCACACAAGCCACGGGAACATTCGGAGACTTCCTGGGGAGCCACACAAGCCACGGGAATATTTGGAGACTTCCTGGGGAGCCACACAAGCCATGGGAACATTCGGAGACTTCCTGGGGAGCCACTCCAGTATTTTGCCCCTACATAGAAGAGACTGAACACTTTCTGAATAAATCTGACCACATTAGCAACCCCTCTGCATGTCCCTGGCCTGGTTTGGAAAACAGGAAATCACACAGGCTTTTTTTTGTGTATTCTTCAGGCATGTGACGGTTTGTTGTCCGGGAAGGACTGGTAAGTCGAGGTCACAACTGGAGAGAGACTGACTCGCAGTCTGAGAACACCATACTGCAGACTGTACTCTGCAGCTACTTTTGGGAAAGGCAGTGCTTCACACACGGTGTATCTGTAAACCTGCATTTTACCCTTTTACAGACCCAGGACCCATCCAGTGTAGACGCTAATTTACAAGCTTTGTTCCCCCTATAAATAGATAAGATTCAAAATTCAGATCAATTGATGTTTAAGTTAATAAAAATCTGTGCTTGTCCCTCGAGGGAGGACTTGGTCCACAGACTCACAAACTGGATGGTACCCATGGGGCCCGGTTTCCTACAGAACACACCAGTATGTGACAGGCATTGACAACTGGAGGCCACCAATGCAGGCAAGGAGATCTGCCCTGTTCTTGGCCCCTTAGCAGCTGAAGCTCAACCCCAGAGGAGGTGTAAAGAAAGCCTTGTGGTTCAAGTCCGTCTTGACTCACAGTTTCACTGTCTTATCATGACTTAAGCCGCTCACCATGTCTGTGGTTTTCTTACATAAATTTTCAATCCAGCTCGTGTTATTATAAAGCATCTTTTCCAGCCCTGATGTTGGGGCTGGATTTTTAGCTCGCATATTTTTTCCAGATGTGATGAGCTCTCCATAGCCCTCTTGGTGAGCAAACGCGTACCCAGATCTTCTGGAGCTTGACCTGCGAGTCTGAGGCCTTCTGCTTCGGATGGGCCTTTCCTTTCTCTGAGCCTTCTGCCACCTGCGGATCTGAGGTGGAAGAGAGCCACGGTGAAATGATGAACCCAAACCTTAGACTCCAGACATTCGGCCACTGAGTAAAACCTTAGTGTCTGCTACAAGAAAACATTCCCCTTCTCTTCAAAAGAAAACTTTAAGCCAAAAAGTCACAATATTCTCCACCCCGAAGATCACACTAGGCACCAAGCAGTGTTTTTTTTATTCCTATCAATAAAATCTTATGTAAACAAGAAATATTCCAATAAATTTCATTACTGTCTCCATTTCATTGGCCTTCTGGTGAATTTGCGGGAGGTGTTTGCTTTGCTTTAGTAGCAGTGCTGGGAAAAGAGCCCAGGATCTTGAGCATACTTTTGTATAGAAATATTATGAATATAGTCCCAATACCTATAGTCTTTCCCCTCTTTTCCCCTTTTCCAGTCTGTCTGGGTCCTGCAGTTACTGGATTAGGAGAAAATTTGGAAAATTGGAGTCAGAATTTTCCCCTCTTATAGAAGATCAGCTTATCATAAAATTTTCAGGGTTTTTATTTATTCTGTTTTGGTATGTGTGAGTGTGTGTGCACACACGCATGCATGTGTGTGTATGTTTGTGTGCTTGTGTGTGTGCACACACGCGTGCATGTGTGTGTATGTTTGTGTGCTTATGTGCACACACGCGTGTATGTGTGTGATGCACGAATATGAATGTGTGGATGTTTGGACGAAGCCTGTTGTTGAGAGCTGATGGGTGGATTTACTGTCTCAGGGACATGATCTAGAGCAGCAGCTCTTCCTGCCCCCTCCTCAGGAACATTTTCTGAGCCTCACGTGTAGGGCTGTGTTGCAGATGCAGATATTGTATCATTGGAGTTGGGGCCTGTATAGAAACACTCTCTGCATTTTGATAAGTGCAGCTCTCTACAGTTGGCTCCACTTGCTGCAAAGAGGGGCAGGGACTACACGTGTCTGCAAATTTTACAGAATCCTATCCCAGATGAAGAGCTACAGAGAGTCAGTGGCTATGGGAAAGGAAGAATCAGTTTCCTCAGGGAAAGCTCCCATATAGGTTGTCCAATCTCAAGCAGTCATCCCTAGAAGTGTGTGTACAGTATCTGCACATGTCAGGACAGGTAACAGTAGACAGACTCGGCACAGTCACACAAGAAGAAATTATGAATTCGGGAGGGGAAGCACAGAAGGAATTGGAAGAGGGGGGAAGGGAAAGATGATCTAGATGTCATCCTCATATGAAATTTCAAAAAAAATTAAGAATGAAACATCATTTAGGTGGGTTTCCAACGTAGCTTCTATCTCCCTGTAAAGGTTAAGTAGAGAAAATGACCAGAGGTTTTGCACAAGTGCTCACTTCTAACTTTCAGGTCTGAAGACACTCATTAAGCAAATCGTGGTAATCATCTTTAACACAAGAAAAATGAGCATCTTCGGCTTGTCCATCATTTTCTGGGTTGGATTTAGCTCAGAACCAACAGGAAAGAACAGACACAAAGGACTCTGCCAATCATTTCACACTTTGCCCCCAGAATGTAAGGGACATCACAGTAAGAAAAGGCCACCTTGGAGCCCTCATCATCACTGATCTGGCCCTAGTCCCTGCAGAAACATGTTATCTTTCCTTGTAGGGTGATACTAAAATGCCTCCCCTTCTCCTCTTCTCCCCATCCTAAGTCCCAGCCTAGCCCAGCATTGCTTTATTTGTCCTCTTTTGCCTGTGACCACTGAGCGCTATTCTATCTCTGGCCTAGGCTACATTTTTACCTATGACTGCCGAGCGCTATTCTATATGGTCTAGGCTACTTTTTAACCTATGACCCCCGAGCGCTATTCTATATGGTCTAGGCTACCTTTTAACCTATGATGGCCAGGCGCTATTCTATCTGGTCTAGGTTACTTTTTTACCTATGACCGCCGACCACTATTCTATCTGGTCTAGGCTACTTTTTTACCTATGACCACTGAGTGCTGTTCTATCTGGTCTAGGCTACTTTCCACACCATGTTCTTCCTGTTTTCCTTCCAGTTTTCTATTCCCAGTCCACTCCGCTGCTGCTGTTCCCTCTTAAAATCTGCTCAACAGGCCAACTCCTCTCACTTATTTTCTAAACCAGTATTTTTTTCCCACCCAAACAATGAGACCCCTTGCCTTGACTTGTTTGAATTCCTTGTATGGTGCCCTTAGCTTTCCCTATAGCTTGCCCTTCTCTTAAAGAAATACTACAAAATTACCCCAGTGAACTTCTTTTCCCAGAGTCGGAGGTAAAAATGCTTTAATTCGCCACTCCATACCCACATTTAGCCTGCTACGGTTCTCTTCGTTGACATTTAGGCCTCGGACACTAGCGTAGGGAGGAGAGATTGCGTCTATTGCGTCCTGATGCGGTGGACCTATGGGAATGTCACTGCTCATTCCTTGTTCAGACAGAGAAGAACACCATTCACGAGAGCCACCAGCCAGCTTTCAAGCATTCATAGTATGGCAACATACCTGATCACTTAGGCTTGGGTACAAATATATCTTCAGAAATCTGAATGCCACCACTGGCATGACCGAAGCCACTGCAATCAAGAGAACAACAAGCCAGACGAACTTCTGGCTCAAGGAGTGCCATGCGTTTCCTACCATTAGAGAGACATCGACATCCCAAGTATAAAAACACTGCATCGTTATAAAATGTTTATAATTGCATAAATTAATTTATAATTATAGTTAGTGATTATTAATTAAATTCATAATCATACAAACTTAAAGAAAAAAGCTTCAAAACTATTACAAAATCCTGGGAAACTGCTAGCCCGATCAGGCATCCCCTCTTCCACACTCCATCCCGTTTGACTCAATTCTTTCTTTCAACCTTATAATCTATGATCAGATTAGAACTTCTGATTAATGATTTGAATTCAGGCCCATTGTCAAGCAAGGGCCTCACTGACTGCCTACGTCATGGGGATGTGCTGTATCTAGCACAAGGCTAACCTCTGAAATGCTAGGCAACAGCCCAGAAAAGCTGCCTCTAAGAGAGCTTGCTATTCTTCAATGCTCCCTTGGTCATGAGCTAAAGATCTAAGGTGATCCTGGAAGCTTCTGGGTTAATGAAAAGAGTTCCCCATGACCACTGATGCCTCTACCCAACATGAGAGATGGTGGGCCGGAGAAACTCCCTGCCAAGCCTGAAGCCAACTTCCAGACTTTACGCTCATTCTTTGCATATTTATTGCTTGTCTAATCGAAGGAGCAGGGGGTAGACAGGCAGACTTCATGGGGAAGACACCATCTCTGTCCCAGCTCATTTTCTATGGATTTATCATGATGCCTTCAATCGACCGGGTCTTTACCCCCCTCCCACCCATGCACCTATGTTTGGGTTTGGGTTATGAGAGCTTGGCTACTGATAGCTAAATCTGCTTTTTCTGGCTTCAGAGAGTAAATCTGTCTACCAAAGAGTACTGACTCCAGTTGCTATAAACCAAGGGCAAAAGTAAACTTGACCCAATCAATTAGATGTCTTTTTGAGCTCCTTGAAGCTCATTGCCCACAGGCAACGTTGAAAAAAAAAGCTTTGCTTTAAAGCCACACCTTCACCACCCACCCCTTGCTGCTAGTTACTAAGGAAAAACTTTTTTTTGTTGTTGTTTAGAAAACCCCAATGTTGATCTAACTTTTGTAAACTTTCATTGGATCTCAGTAATTAATTCATGGAATGGCATGTGCTTAACTAAAAAGAATTAGTTGGTACACAAACTACATTCTCCAGGGAAGCAGTCCCATTTTGCATGTTAGAGTGGTCTTTAGGATTGGAAATGCACAGAACGTTCAAATCTGGTAAGACAGAAGTAAATAAAGTGAGACTTAGAAACAGTTCTCGAGTCTTTCCTAACTGGCGTGTTCCCATGACTAACCAATATGTTTTTCTGCATGACTGGAATCCTTTGGTAAACAAAGTATTAGTGTGGTGTATTGAGCAAGACTGTTAGGATGTGAAGAAGTTACTGTACATGGACAAAGGGACAAAGTTGAAGAACGGTGTCTGTGCACAGCTGGATGGAAATAGAACTCCAGCATCAATGGAGAACTTAAGAGTCGATCCGGTGGCACTTCCTGCACAGATCAGGCTTGATGTGGAAAGTCCTCCTGTATATGTGTTGCTTTTATTAGTTAATGAATAAAGAATCTGCCTTGGCCAGTGATAGGGTAGAATAGAACCAGGCAGGGAAAACTAAACTGAATGCTGGGAGAAAGAAAGCAGTCAGCGAGAAGCCATGTAGCCCCACCAGTAACAGACGCTAGATAGAACTTTACCCAGTAGGCCACAGCCACATGGTGATGTGCAGATTAATGGAGATTGGTTAGTTTAGGAGATAAGAGCAAGCTAGAAATACACTTAAGCTATTGGCCAACCATTGATTTAATTAATACAGTTTCTGTGTGATTATTTTGAGTTCTGGGCCTCCTACTACATAGGCTGGGATAATCATAGGATGGATTTGAAGCACCGTGCTGCCTGCTTCAGCTCACAAGACTTGTCTCTGTGCATCATTCCTTCCTAGGTTGTTGAGGTGAACTCCAAAAATCTCTGCCCTTCACTTACTCACCTCTACTAGAGAACTAAAAAGTTATTGGAAAGTATATTAATATTTCTTGTATAAAAGTTGCTGACCTTTCTAGAGTCATTTGGAAGTGTGAACTTGAGCACAGGAACACTGGACATGCCCTCCTTATTGAATAATGCAGTCTCAAACTTAAAGGAATTTTAGGGATTCCTTGCTATCCCATCAGACAGACATTCAAATTCTCCCACGGTGCTCCCAAACATAATCATCAGGTCACAATTTCTTGAAGGATAGTATTATTCTGGCTAGTTTTTAATGTCACCTTGCATAAGCTAGAGTCAGTTGGAAAGAGGGACTCTCAGTTGAGAAAATGCCTTTATAAGATTGCCCTATATGCAAGTCTGTAGCATTTTCTTAAGTAATGATTGATGTGGGTGGGTTCATATTGCAAGTGGTGCCACCCCTGGGCTAGTCATCCTGGATACTATAAAAAATCAGATTGAGTCAGGCATGGTAGCACATACCTTTAATCCCAGCACTTGGGAGACAGAAGCAGGTGAATTTCTGTCAGTTCAAGGCCAGTCTGGTCTACAAAGAGAGTTCCAGGACAGCCAGGGATGTTACATAGAGAAACCCTGTCTCAAAAACAAAACAAAATAAAAAACAAAAAGAAGGAAGGAGAAAAAAGAAATGGAAAGAAAGAAGGAAAAATCAGATTGAAGGAACCACGGAGAGCAAGCCAATAAATTTTGTTCCTCCATGGTCTCTGTGTCAGCTCCTCCTGTGTCTAGACTGCTGCCTTGAGCTCCTGCCCTGACCTCCCTTCATGGAAGATTGTGATCAGAACACATAAGATGAAATAAACCCTTTCCTCCCCAAGTTACTTTTGGTCATGGTATTTATCACAGCAATAGAAACCCTAACTAAAACAAGCAGTATCATCAGAGTTAATATTTATTTAACTAGAATACATCTTCACATTTCATATGTAGCAACTCATTTGATCTTCAATTCTTTCTATTGAAAATGGGAACAATTAATAGCCTAGTTCATAAATAAATCCTAAATCATGGAAAGGATGGAAAATGGGTTCAACCTCACTCAGTTCGTTAAGTGGTGGAGTTGGTGTTTGAAGCCTGACTATCTATTCAGCCATCTCTGAAAGGATGTTCAGAAATCTACAGAGGGCAGTAACACCTGTAACATTGCTCTTTTATCTAAATGCTGATAATATCTATGGGGAGCTTTGACAGACATGCTGGTGGTAACCTTGTATAAGGAGAACTGGGCACTTTTTCCTCTTTTCTCTGCATAACAAATGAACTTTTCACAGGCTGTACAGTTGTCCCAAAGATGCACAAGCTACGCCCCCTCTTTTCTAGGGCACAGCCTATTGCATCTGGGCTGTTAGCACCTCTAAGTTGCCCCTGGCAAGGGAAACAGCAGTCTCTTGGGATCCCCTTCAAATCTGAAAGGCTTCAGAGACATGAGTCAACGCCTAGGAAAAAGCTTATTAGCCACTTCTAGCCCCACACAACACAAAAAGATGAGTCACAAAGACAAAGAACTTTCAGTGTGGCCCAGGGCCTCACAGTGGTAGGACAACTTACCGACAAAGGGGAATTGGTGCGGGAAGATTCTAAAGACGCCGTTACTATGCATGGCCAGTAAAATGGAGAAATAAGTAGCCACACTGCCCCAGATAAAGACATGATTAATCACCGTCCAATAGCTGGTGTCCAAGGCTATCTGCAAATACAATCAAATGCAAAAAGGAGTCACTGTATGCAGAAGCTTGCCCCAAGGACTGCTCTGAGACCACCAGGCCAGCTGCGCACACCTCCACATCTGCACACACACCAGAAGACAACCGAGTCGGATAAGCGTCGGACAAGTGGCTGGAGCTCAGCTCTATGGGCAAGTGCATCTGCCAAGGCTGAAACAGCCTCGAGGAGTGGAACACTAAGATTTTTATTTTTTTAGCTAGAAATAAGACAATAGAATGATTTTCTAATTTGCTATCAAAATATTTCTATTGGGAAAAATCATGTAGTGGGAATAACATCTTATGAGCTGTGTATAAAATTTCATAAGTGATTTTTATATGAACATTCCCACTCATTTTGATGACCCCTGTCTTACATTACTCAAATCACAGCAATGAAAAAATCTTTTGACTTTTTTGTAACAAAATCTGTGGTGACCTAGGAGTGTGTTCCCAAGCCCTTCTTCCCTTCCAGTGTCCTGTGTGGGAACGACAATGTTATTTACATGACAGAGGCCTCAGGAGATGTGCAGGTAAAAGATCACAGACTCCTTCTCTGCCTGAAGGGACCCTTCCTGCGACATAAATACATCCCTCTGTCGACATGGAAACAGGCTCCCCTCCCACTGCAGTTTGCTGCCCTCTGAAGTAGCAGTGAGACCCTGGAAGCAGAAGATTTGAATTACAGGATTGCTATACCTGAAGACAGACAGCCCTGCTGTCCACCCTGGTCACAACCTGATAATTATCTGAATGTCTTTGGTTACCAGGATACTAAAACAGAACCACCAATCCATTTTCCCATCACCTGTCAGTTCATCACTAGCAAAAGGAAATAGCCTGGTCCCATATTATAAGCAGGAAAAGAAATTATAGCCCATGTAAAAAGACCTAAAAGAACAGGTATCTCCTATTGAAATGGAACTAATAAATGTGGCAGACAAGGACTCTGCCAACAGTTAAGTATTGTCATATCTCTTAAGGGTATACAATGCAAGCCTGAGGGAAAAATACCGCTTCTAATTTTAAAACTCGAACAGAAAACCCAAACAAGAATCACCATTGATGAGAGCTAAATTTATATCCTGGAGTGAATGAATGCAAACAACAGGGAACACAAACCAAGAAATGGAAGCAATTTGTGGACCTGTAGGTATCAGATCTGTGAGCCCAATATACGATTAATAGGATCTTTGAACAGAGTGAAGGAATAAGAAGTGTCAGTTGAAGATCCGATAGAAGCAAAGTGCCCTCAGTCAGCTGCAGCCTAGGTTTTCAAACGGAGAGGACTCTTCAAATGCCAGGCAAATTAGTGGGGGGGGGAGGGGTCACATTCTGCTGGCATCAGAGAAATCAAATAAAGAGCGTAAGCTTTTAGACCAAAAAGCTACTGAGGAGAAAGGATCAGCTGACATCACCCTACCGCATTGGAACTGGGAGATAGAAATGTAGCGGTACAGTTGACAGGGGTTCCGGATGGGGTGGAAGGAGCTCTCTCGCTCAATAGTCCTATTCTCACCCAATATAGTGTTTAAATACGAAGATAAAGATTATTTACGATCAAAATTTTAACATCCAAATACCCTTTCTGAACTAATTTCTGAAGGATATTGTTGTACCCAAATCAACCAAAACAAAAACCTCAGAACAGTTGTAGCATAGAATAAAAAAATAGGTGGCACACAATGATTCTAGTAAATTTATAATTTATAAATAATGATGTGAGTATAAGCTAAAGTGTCAATTTGAAAAGAAACTGGAACCTTCAAAAGCTATGCTAAAGGAGTATTCAGTAGCATTCTGAATCAAAACATACCATTGTTTACATGCCAAACTTGAAGATAAGAGTAAAGACAGAGAGAGAAAAGAAAAATAAAAACAGTCCTAAACTACAACCCAGCCACAAAGCCTTCGGAATACAATGTTGCCTGCAGGATGTGCTGGTGAAATGGTGGCTCAGTGCTTGTGGGGGTAACCAACCAATATCTTATTTGACATAAGGCCCACTCCATGAGATGGAACCCATACCTAACACTGCTTGAGTGACCAAGGATCTGAGACTAAATAGAACAGGGACCTAGTGTAAAACCAAACACCACTGTTATAACAAAAATAAAAGCAGCAATAACATGACTCCTAATGACATTCTGCTGTACTCATAGAGCAGTGTCTTGCTCGATCATCATCAGAGAAGCCTCCTCCTACACCAGATAGGGACAAATACAGAGACCCACAGCCATCATGCAGAGAGTGAAAGACCTTGGAACACTCAGCCCTAAGTGAAGACCTCCATCAAATCCTTCCCCTCAAGGTAACCAGAGGAAGAGGAGGCAGAAAGAATGTAAGAGCCAGAGAGGATGAAGGACACCAGGAAAACAAGGTCCTTTAAATCACCATGATTGACAAACATGAATACAGTTTTTGTTTTATCGTATAGTATAGTATATATAATTCTCCCTTAGAAGCCTGTTTGTTTTCTAATAAGAGACGGAAAAGGAGTAGACCAAGAGGGGAGGGATCCCAGATGATGGAGAGAAACTTGGAGGAATAGAAGGAAGGGAAATCATAATCATGATATATTATATTAGAAAAAAATCTATTTCAACAAAAATAAAAAAGTTGAAAAGACAGAAAACAAAACAAACAAATAGCCTCAATTTTGTTTCATTAGAGGTAGATGAAAAATGATCTAGAACAAGAGTGTAAAATGTTTGGTGATAATGAAAACTACTTAGAGATTTTACCCAGTTAAATGGCTAAGATCAAGAAAGTGTCAACAAACGCTAGTGAGGGAAGAGGGGAACCCTTTCACAGTGTTAGCAGGAGTGTGAACTGGTGTGGAAATCAGTGTGGTAGTTAAATAATTTGGTTTAGCTGTACTACTCCTGGGCATACATCCAAAAGACACTATACCTACCACGGGAATACCTATA
>JAQHUG010000051.1:1278613-1313427 GCA_028555095.1 Dicrostonyx torquatus | reverse complement strand
TTTCTATGTTGGGGCGACGGTCCCCGACACTTTAATATGGTCTTGGACCTAGAATTCGCCTTTTAAGAAGACAGCCTGGCTGAGCATGGTAGCACATGCCTTTAATGCCAGAATGTGGGAGGCAGAGGGAGGTGGAGCTCTGTGAGTTAGGAGCCAGCCTGGTCTATATTGTGAGCTCCAGCCCAGACAGTGAGACCCTGTCTCAATAAAAAAAAAGTGAAATATCAATAAAGAATATGTTTTAAGCAAATAAAGAAACACTGAGGATTTGGCATATGAAAGTTTGCCACTGTGCTGTTTCTCATAGTGAAAGTCGTAGAAGGAATCTAAGTGTCCTGGTTGGTATGTTCGTATGCTCAAGTATTAGAGCCATAAAAGGGACATTTCAGAGAATAATCCAAAGACAAGTTACATACTTAGGAGACAAAGATAAGTGCTAAACAAAATTATAAAAATCACACAAAATTGATTTCTACAACTTTTGCCATGTTAGCACCAGTGTGGAACTGTGGATGAATTTTAGTTTTTATCTATACTTTTCTTCTCTTTCCAGATTTATTCTATGTGCCCAAGTTCTGTGTGGGGTCCCCCCGCCGGGCCTTTTTTTTTTTAAGACTTCTGAACCTCATGAGAGATCACATCCCAGGCTGCATCCATTATTGTCCTAGGCTTGGCCCAGGGAACTGTTTCTCAAGCTTTGAGAACTAGCCTTAGATGTGTCTGAAGACTGTAGACATAATCTGGAAAAGCAAGTCAGTTTTCATTATTCTACTCTAATGGTTGGGCACACCCTGGCAAACTCTGTTTATGACAGGACCGGAGAGAGGAAATTCCCTTTTATTATTTCCCTCATTTATTTAATACTCAAGAAATGCTTGTGTGACCTGTGACATGAGATCATCTGATTTTAACAGTTCACTTAATAACCAAAACCAAAGTAACACAGAGGTTGTATCACCCACCATATCAGCTTGGTGCTGCAGGTATTCATGGACCAGAAGTTTGTATAAACTCAATTGCACTAGAAAACAAACCAAATCACAAGGCAGAAGACCGAGAACTCCCCTATCAGCCTGTCTCCTTGATGTGTCATTTGAATAGTGCACTGAGCCTCCTCACGCACGGACAAAGGCGAGTGCACCCACACACAAATGCATGCATCTACACACAAACAGAAGGAATTCCATGTACTTCCTTAGGGTTATTCCCAGCCTGGAACCTTATCAAGCAGAATCAGCTGATAGTGAACTTATGTGTGAACATATGTGTAAACCAATCACACCAAGGCAGAGAGGCTTAAGGAACAGGGTTACCTGTATACTGACGACAATGACCAAGGATGTGGCCATGGTAACTGCAAAGGACTGGTAGTCAGCAATGTGTTTCCCGTCTTCTCCAGCCACGTTGTAAAAGGACCCATAGGGAATGAAGAAAAGGGCTAACGAAGTGTAGATTCCATGTGCCACACAGATGAAAAAGATACGCTTGTTGAAAAGTAGATTCAGTTGTCCAGGTTCATAGAGCCGAGGGTAGTCCATGCTGTTCTGGTCGCTCACATCCTGTAAACAGAGTGCAATTTCAGAAGAGAGTCAGGGAGGCCCTGTATTCCCTATCCTCAGAAGCAGACAAGGTCATTGTAAACATTCCCTGCTACCTTTTACTCACTGGGCTAGCATAAGACATTACCGTGTTTTTATTCCCAGAAGAACCTACCTACCAGATTACAAATGACCCCTCCTTTGCTATGAAGACATTTCCATCCCTAATAGACGCAGAGGAGAGGGCACCCAGATCTTAAACAGCAGAGGCAGGATTTGTCTGAACTTGAATGCAGATATTTGAACTCGCTACATCCTCTACAGGCTGCTATGGCTGCTGCCATCTTGGAAGGATTCAAGCTGCAGGATTCCAGCAGATTATGTATAGCCATGGGCCATAAGGAAATTGCTAACATAATCTGCAGAGGGCTTCAGAGTCAGCATTGACACTCTGGGCATGATGTGAGCAGGAACGATGAGAAAAGGGGGGAACCCATGTGGTATTCACCTGAGACTAAACACTTTGCCCAGAGAGAATTCAGCAATAAATGCCAAGGGCTCAGGACAACAGAAACAGACAAAATAGGAATCTCCATATTTAGCAGCCGCCAAGTTCTAGAAAAAACTTAACTGATTTCTCTAAAACTCAATGGACATATGAATCTATGAGACAGATCCTGCATTTCTGGCTGGCTACAAAATGATGCTAACAGCCATAGTGTGAGCATCAAAACAAAGGGCCAAGACTAAAGGATGTCCAGCATAGAAGACTGAACAAAAACAGAAGCATATCCAGGGGATGGTGGCACATGCCTTTAGTCCCAGCACTCAGAAGACAGAGGCAGGCAGATCCCTGAGTTGGAGACCAGTTAGGGGTACAGAGCTAGTTCCAAGACAGCCAAAGCTACACAAAAAAAGCCCTCTCTTGAAAAAACAAAAGAAAAAAAAGACCATATATAGAGAAGCAGCCATGGACCCATGATGATAAATTCTAGAAGTCTAATACCCCTTCATCCTTGTCAAATGGCCCAGACTACAAAGACTGGGGTTCCATGAATCCTGATACCTTCTCTTTAAGAGGTCCTCCCTGCAGAAGCCACCATATATTAGTGTACTTTCTTCAAGAGTGGTGACTAGTACAGTTACAGTCACAAGCTCTGAAACCACACAGTGATGAGCTGAAGGCCTGGTAACAGGTTTTGGCAGTATGTAGTCTTGTTACTTAACCCACGTCCTGGTTTCTTCATCTGTAGAAATGCAGACAGTAATACCTCCCACACAGAAAACCACCACCGTGACTAAGAGATGTTTCTGCAGAATCCTTGCCCCGTACTAAGTGGGCAATAACCTATGCTAACATAAAACGTTGACCAAATGACGGCAATAACAAATGACAATGGTAGTAAAATGTAGCGGCCCAAATTCAAGTGAGCTTGGGATAGTCTTAGTTCCGCCACTTATCAGCTGGTCAGTTTTTGACTTAACCCCCTGGGCTTGCTCCTTTCACAAAATGAGTGACACCAGACATGATCCCTGTGGCCCTCTGGCCCAGCATCCGTGACTCTGCCATCAGCTTAAGAGGAGAGGAACAGACACTCAAACTCATGTCGATCAGGAAGCCTGTTATATTCTGCTTGCTCTGCTTTGCTGTTTCACATTGCATAATGACTGTTTTAGTTTGTTGTTGTTGTTGTTGTTGTTCCCAGAACTGCTTTATTTTTACTATTCGATCCCACAATGACTGTTTTAGTTTGTTGTTGTTGTTGTTGTTCCCAGAACTGCTTTATTTTTACTATTCGATCCCACAATGACTGTTTTAGTTTGTTGTTGTTGTTGTTGTTGTTGTTGTTCCCAGAACTGCTTTATTTTTACTATTCGATCCCACATTGTGGGCAGCTACAAAGCACCAAGAAAAGAAACAGTTGTGAACAGCAGCACTTGGAAGAGCGTGTGCTCAATCCTTTACATCTAAGGTCTTTTGAAGTTCAGTACTTTGTGCGGATGCCCTTTTTACATATGGACAGAAACTTAGAACCAACTACAAAGCAGACAGAACAGGAGAAGGGAGTGACCTCACAGTGCGAAGATGTACGTTGTGCAACAGAGAGCTCTGGGCCAGAAAACGAAGTCTAGTAAACAGGTCTAATAACAGATTGGAGAAAATCTGGTCTCAAAAATACTTCAAAAAAATGTTTTAAAGTAATACACTTTAATTGTGCCATGGAAACTCTACTGGCTAGGCTTCTACTTCCCCACAGGCACCCAGACTTCCTTCCTTGCCAGGAAGTACGTTCCAAACCAGAGCAGGCTATGAAGCACCATTCTGGTAATTGGTTTCTCCCTGCTCTCCTGTCTCACACACAAAAACACTGAATAAAGTCTGTGTTCTTTCTCTCCACGACTGAGTGCTTGTGTGTGCTCACCTCTCTTAGATGGGCCGGTCAGTGCCCTGTACTGGCCACGGAGGCCTCCCTGTACATGCTGCATTCTGTGCACTGCCCCTGCTGACCCTGTCCCTTCATTTTTCCTTAGCCCTGCATGGCTCTCTCCAAACCCCCAGAGGCTAACATAGCACTTCCCAGCATGTGGTCTCAGAGGCTCTAATTCTGAGACATTTTAATGCTTGAAGCCAGTGCAACAGGTTCACAAAGTGACCTGAAGGGTAGAACCCTCCAGAATAAGATTTGTTAGGAGAGAGCCCTGTTAATTATGAAGGGAGGGGGAAATGACGGAGCTTGAAGTGGGAGAGCATTAGGACACATAGACACTACCAGGTCCCAAAGAAACTCAGGACAAGACTCATTCAGTACCTGTGACTCCTCCCAGAACTTCTCACCATGCCCCCTACCTTAAAATTCTCCAGCCCAAGGTCTTTGCCTTCTTTTTTATGGCTTCTCATTCCTATACAAACCTGCCATTCAGCCATGTGTTCTCTTGGTCCTCTCTTGGTCCATATGCCCTCACTCCTCTTCTCTCTCTCTTTCTCTCTCTCTCTCTCTCTCTCTCTCTCTCTCTCTCTCTCTCTCTCTCTCTCTCTCTCTCTCTCTCCTTTTCCTCTCTCACCTCCCACCCCCACTCTCATGGCCCAGGTTCGTCTGGACCATTTCATATGCCTCTCTCTGGCTGCCCTCTCCCTCGTATCTACAATAAAATCCTTCTCCTCAACCATACCTTGGAGTGGTCATGGCCTCGTTTTCACTCAGCCACCGTGTCTAACATGATGGGAAGCTAAAGAGAAGCCTTCAAGACTCCTGAACAAAGGAGATTTATAGACTTTCAAAGGGAAGGCAGGAATTTCCATACCACATTGTCTGGGAGGCAGACATCACAGTTTCAAGTTTTCTTTTTCCTGGGCAGCAGAGGAGGAAAGCTAGTCCGTGTGTGTGCTCTAAGTCACTGAAGTGTCATGTCGACTCTGTGACAGGCTATAGAGTTGTTGTGACCCGGTGAGGGGTGGAGAAAGCTAAGGAATGTGTATGCTAACATTTAATGGAAAAGGGGGGGAGAAAGTAAAGAATATAGCTAGATAACAAAGTGAGAGACCTGCACAATGAAAACCTTTAAAACACCAAAGGAAAAAACTGAAGAAGACCCAGAAGATGGACAGGTCTCCCAGACTCATGAACCGGTGGACTTAACATTGTAAAAATGGCCATCCTACCAAAATCGACCTAAGGTCTCAAGGCAATCCCATCAAATTTCAAATGCAGTTCTTCACAGAAACTGCAAAGCATTAGAATTAGTAGGGAAGCAAAAAAGACTCAAGATAGCCAGGACCATCTGATACAATAAAGACACTGCTAGAAGCATCACCATTCCTTGGTTTAGTTTAAACCACGGAGCTATGGTGTTAAAACAACGTGGCATTGGCACAAAAACCAAGCACATGAATCAGTGGGCTAAAATGGAAGCCAGAGATATAAGTCCACACACCTGGATCCACCTGATTTGTTTTATAAAGATGACAAAAATACACACTAGAGTAAACATAGCATTTTAAGCAAATAAGACTGGAGAAATTTGATAGCTACACAGAGAAGAATGAAACTCAAAACATATGGCTCACTATGCAAACAAATCAACTCCAAATAGATCAAGGACTCCAAAAGACCTACAGGACAGAGTAAGGGGTATGTGTCAGGACAC
Source organism: Dicrostonyx torquatus (assembly GCA_028555095.1). Lineage (NCBI taxonomy): Eukaryota > Metazoa > Chordata > Mammalia > Rodentia > Cricetidae > Dicrostonyx > Dicrostonyx torquatus. The sequence continues at coordinate 1,307,743 of JAQHUG010000051.1, read as the reverse complement.
AAGCTCAGTTAAGGGTCTTCGGGATCTGACACTGGTCATTCAGAAAATAGAATCAACAGTCAATGAATAGGATCTCATGAAATTAAAATGTTTTTGTTCACCAAAGAAAACAGTTAATCAAGTAAAAAGAGAGCCTACAGAATGGAAGAAAATCCACACATAGGACAGAGGGTTAGTGTCTAGAACAGGGTTTCTCGACCTCTAATGCTGAGACTCCTTAATCAATTCCTCATGTTGTGGTGACCACCTAACCATAAGATTATTTTTTGTTGCTACTTGTTTTTTGAGTTAATCTTGTATCCTGCTCATTACTGAAGGTTTTTATGAGTTGTAGCAGCTCCTTATAGAATTTTTGAAGTCATTTATGTAAATTATCTTATCATCAGCAAATTGTGAGAGCTTAACTTTTTCTTTTCTTTTTTTTAAAAAATATTTATTTATTTATTATGTATACAATAAATATTCTGTCTGTGTATATGCCTGCAGGCCAGAAGAGGGCACCAGACCTTATTACAGACCATGTGGTTGTGAGCCACCATGTGGTTGCTGGGAATTGAACTCAGGACCTTTGGAAGAGCAGCCAATGCTCTTAACCTCTGAGCCATCTCTCTAGCCCCCTGTTGCTACTTTATAACTGTAATTTTGCTATTGTTAAGAATTGCATGTAAATATATGTGTTTTCCAATGGTCTTGGGCAACACCTGTGGAAGAACTCTTTGGCTACCCTCAAAGAGGTCATGATCCTCAGGTTGAAACCTGCTGGTCTAGAATATACACACATTTCAAGAAAAGAAATAGCACAATTTTAAAGTGAGTTATGGGTCTGAGCAGAGAATTCTCAATAGAAAAATGTAATGGACAATAAGCATATTTAAAATCTTCAACATCCTTAGCTATCAGAAAATGCAAATCAAAACTACTTTGAGACTCCGTATCACCTCAACTAGACTGGCTGTCATCAAGAAAACATGTGATAGCAAGTAGTGGTGAGGATGTGGGGACCAGAAACCTTCATTCACTGATGGTGGGCGTGCAAACATGGGCAACAACCATGGAAATCAGCAGAGAGATGCCTTTAAAAGCCACAAATAATAGATCTACCCTGTGAACCTTGACAGATATCCAAAGGCCATATATCCTACCACAGAAACCCATGCTTATCCATATTCACCACAGTAACTAGGATATGCAAACAGCCTAGATGTCTATCAGGGGATGAGACAATAATAAAAATATGGTAAACATACTTAGTAGAATTTTGTCCAGCTGTACAGGAAATAGAAATTATAAAAATTTGCAGGTGAATGGGTGGAACTGGAAAAAAATTATATGGAGTGAGGTAACCCAGACCCAGAAAGACAAAAACAATGTATTCTCACTTATCAATGGAGCCAACGTTGGCCCTTTAGATTTATGTAAATTTAGATTGAAGTACCTGCTGAATCCAGGAAATTGGAGTGGGCCCATTGGTGGGGAAAGAGCTTAAGGAGGAAGGATAATAAAATACAAGCAATATGAAGGAAGAAAGTGGAATGATGGGAAGGAAGATCTAAGTGGGGAAGGAATGGCAGAGTAGGATAGAGTAGGGAGCAGGAAATGTTAGGATGTTTTGAAAGTCACGTAGAAACCCATTCTTTTACAAACTTTCTACACACACACACAAAGAGAGAGAGAGGGAGAGGGAAGATGTGAAGTTAAGAGAGTCAGTTGGAGTGTTGGGGTAGATATGGGAAGACTTAGAAGTAGGAGTTGGGGAATAGTGAGTGTGGTCATAATACATTGTGTGTGTTTATCAAAGCCTTAAAATTTTAATTTAAAATATTGTATTTTTATAAAGATACAATCATAGAAATTTGAAAAATGATAAAGGCTCCACGCATGACTTCTCAGAACCCTACATCAACACTGTGAGATGTGAATCCCTAAGAACGGATAGGGCAAACCTGGATGGGGAACATTTTTGGAGAAACAGCAGGCAGGGGAGGGAACCCAGAAGGACTTGCGACCCACATAACACTTCTTTTTAAACTGCATTCCTAGGGTTCTTCCCACGAATCAGCCTTCTACTTAAAAGCTATCTAGAAACAGCTGAAAGATTCAACAGAGAAAGTAAGCAACAAATAAAGAGAAAGGAAAGGCACATACCTGGTCAAAAATCCCCATGGCTAAAACAGGTAGTGAGGTATACACGATGTTAAAAAGAGTGATGAACCACTGGTCATAAACAGTCTGGAAAAAAAGCAACACATCCATGAGAAACACTATCTACAGAGTGTTTACAAAGTAGGCATTGTCAGGGCTAAGTAACTCAGAGACAGCGGCAAAGACTTGAACTCTTCCCAGGTTTTTCCCTCTTTGGGGGTTTCTGGATTTTGGGGGTGCTGTCTTCTCTAGGTGTTCTATTTTTGCTTGATTTGTTTCTCATTGTTTTTAAGGAGGGGTCTTGGTCACTAGGTAACCCAGGCTGGCCTCTAACTTGAAGCTATCCTTCTGCCTCTGGATCCACATGCTGGGATTACAGGCATGCATGACCATGCTCAACTCTTGCTCATCTCGGAAGGGACATCATATCCACCTCATTGTGTGTCAGTGGGGATGAACTGTACTAAAGCATGCAGTGTACCAAATCAACACACAACACCAGACATATGTGAGACACCAGACCCTTGTACTGGGTTACTATTGCATTCTCCAAATTTTTAATAGCTTATGACAAGTTCAAATGCATGATCTAAGTGATATTCAAAGAATCCACTAAAGTATTTCCAAAGAAACACAGAGTGAGCCTTTTACCCCTACACTATATTTAAGCCATTTCTTGGGAGTGGCTTATAGCAAAGGGAGCACAAATCCCAGGATTCACTGCCCTGAATGTAAGCAAGAAAATAAACTCATCCCTTACATGCACAGAGTAAGGTGCCTAAGACAGCCTTGCATAGGGGATCAGGAATGCAGCTCATGCATAACATGCAGGGTGCCTTGGATTTAATCTTTGGGACTATATAAGCCAGAGGTAGAAACACAGGCCTGCAGTCACAGCACCCATGAGGTGGGAGCAGGGGACTAGCAATTCTAGGTCACCCTCAACTACATAGTGAGTTTGAGGTCAACCTGGCCTAGAAAAGACCCTATTTCCAAAAACCAAACAAACAAAATCTTTGCATAAGTCCCACTAGTAGAACAGAATTGCATGCCCATTTGGTTGATGACATAGAGAAGCACAGAGAAAATCTTTGAGGTTTTTTTTTAATTATAGGAACATGTAAACATTAAGATACATATATCTGACTCCTAACCAATGACTATACTACCATCTTTATAATATTCATTCATTTATAATTCATTGTGTATTGAGAAATCGATATATACTAAATACTAGGTTCTGTGTAGTAATAACTCAACATGATCACTCACATAGGAATTCATAGAGAAATCTACATTGTAATGGCAAAAGGAAGAAGCAATAAAAGGTCAAATTTTGAAAAAGGAATTGAGTGAGCAGGTGAGCAAGTGAGCGTGTGAATGAGCATGAATTAGAATATAATAATTACCAGGGAGGAAAGGAGACAGGGATATGAGAGAGTTATCACTGTACAAGGTGATTGCTGAAAAGTGACAATGAAGGGAGGGAGGGAGGGAGAAAGGGAGGGAAGAAGAGATTGAATGAGCAGATTTCTAGTACAGGCACACTCCCATGATCCAGAAAGACATGGTGAAGTGTACCTTAGGCAAAAAGCATCCATATGCCCAGCAAACAGCACACCTGTCATTGACTGACTCAGAGTTACCAATAAGGGGGGTTAATAGACATCAAGAGCTAAGTAGAGCATCCACACATAATGATGATCCTTTACAACACCAGCACTTGGAGGGGCTGGGGGAGGCTGAGGGTGGGGGAGAGGGAGACCGAGTTTAAGATCAACCGAGGGAACATAGTAAACTACTGTCTTAATAGGTAGATAGATAGATAGATGATTGATAGATAGATAGATGATAGATAGATAGATAGATAGATGATAGACAGATGATTGATAGATAGATGGATAGATAGATGATAGGTACATTGATTGATAGATAGATAGATAGATAGATAGATAGATAGATAGATAGATAGATAGATAGACAGACAGACAGATAGATAAGGCCCTGGAGAGAAGCTTACTGTGTGATTAACTGGTTGAAAGCATTGGAGGGTTGATACTAAACTGTGAACAGACTGAAGAGTGGTGATGCAGCAGCAGCAACCGAGGAGCCTTCAATAGTGCTCCCAATCAAAAGCAGAAGGCCCTGGACCAATCTTCAGATTTTCAATAGATTCTGAAGCACAGCTTCTTTGTGAGGAAGCACTAATGCAGTCGAGTACTTTAGAATGGAATGAGTCAGAGATGGTAAAGTGGGCTGTACTTAGTTACATATGTAAGGTGATCCTTTCAATTATGTCCTGGAGATGTAAAACATCTTGAAGAAAAAATACTCTGGTTTCTTTAGATGTTAAATCTGCATTTGAAGTATGCTGTATCTTAGCAGCATCATTTAATTTTGAAATGAGGACAGAGTTGTTAAAGAAAAAGAGAAGTGGAAGCAAATTTGTTCAAGGCTGAATCCCAGCCAACAAGGCTCTGTGGCGGTCTGCTTGACTAACACAGACACTGCAGTGCTGGCTGGTGCGGGAGAATTGTCTGTATCCTGTCAATCATGTTTTAAATAAATGCTGATTGGCCAGGCAAAAAGTATAGACAGGAAAACCAGACAGGAAGTAGAGGTGGTGCAAGGAGAACAGGAGTATTCAGGGAAGAAGGAAGCTCTTCCCGCACTCCTGCCGGTCCACCAGGATGTGAGCTGCCTGGCTGAGAAAAGGTACTGGCCATGTGGCTAACAGATAAGAACAATGGGTTAATATAAGTTACAAGAGCTAGTAAGAAGACTGAGATAATGGGCCAATCAGTTTATAACTTAATGTAGACTCTCTGTGTGATTTTCTTTGGGGCTTGCTGGCTGTGGGGTACTGGGCGGAACAGAAACCCCAACAAGCAGGCCCCTCATGTTACAGCTGGCTACTGGACTTGGAGACATTTCTAGCATGGCTAGATTCTGTGGTGAGAGAAAGGCACCAGAGCATTGGTGTTCTCAACTAGATCTGAGCAGGGATGGGGTGGGGGAAGGGCTGGCAAAGGACTGAGGAAGTGTGTGAGGCCCTTTCCTGCCCATGGAAACATTCTCTCCAGGAGAGGGGAGGAGATACGTGAAACTCAAGTGGTAAACAGAAGATTACATGCATGAAAAGACATAAACTTGGAAGATTCTGGAAGCCCACCATAACCCCAGCTTTATAAAAGGAGGAAACAGCCACAGCAGCAAGAGAAGACCGATCAACTGAGCAGCAAAGAGAGACTTAGACCACTCATGCCTGCAAGCTGTTCAGAGTGCTCCAGGATGACAGCTTTCACGAGGGTCACCATGTGGCTTTGTGGTGATGCAGATGTTTTGTGCCATCTCTGATCCCCCCATATCTCCTCACTTATGCTCCTGCTAGTAACCCTAATGAAAGCTCATTGGTTCGCCTAGATGGACATGACTGCAATTGTTATTTTGATCCAGTGTGGGTTCCATTTCACGAGTGAGTGAACATGTGTGCTGTGTCTCCCCAGGAAAACCCTCACACAACAGAGAGAAACTTTTTTTTATTCTCGGTATCTGTGCTGGTTTGTAGATGGAAATTTCTGTCCTGTCTGGTCCATAGCTGTTCAATCCCAAATAAACACACAGAGGTTTATATTAATTATAAACTATTTGGCCTATAGCTCAGCTTATAACTAACTGGTTCTTACAACTTAAATTCACCCATAATTCTTATCTATGTTTAGCCACGTGGCTTGCTATCTTTTCTCAGTATGGCATTCTCATCTTGCTTCCTCTGAGTCTGGCTTGTGATTGTCTCTGCTTTTCCTCTACCCAGAATTTTTCTAGCCTGGTTGCCCCGCCTATACTTTCTGCCTGGCTACTGGTCAATCAGCATTTTATTAAGCCACTATGAGTGACAAATCTTTATAGTGTATAAGAGCATTATCCCACAGCACTGGCTAGTTTTATGTCAATTTAACACAAGCTAGAGTCATTTGGAGAGAAGAAATTGGAGATTCCTTCCTCTCCCCAACAACCCTCATCACCAAATTGTTCCTCAAATTCATGATGTCATCTGTTCAATGGCTACACCCCTACCCACCCAGTATTCCCTCCCCCTCCCTCTTCCTGCATCCCCTCAGCTGGGTTACCTGTCCTCTGATTCCAGCCTGCTTAGCTTTGTTTGATCCTGAGGAATCAACTTGGTATAGGTCTTTTCAGGTGTCTTTCTGAGCTACCCCACTCCCATCCCTTGTAGTGAATTATACCACTCACCTTAGGGCCTGCTTTCCCAGGTAATGGGCACCAGCTTGAAGCAGTCTGGAAGCCAACAGTATCCAAAAACAAAAAAGCCACAGCTGCCTTGCTCCCACTGGCTCATTCCAGGGCTATATTCCAGGCCACTTGTTAGTACCATGACTCACCACATTTCAGGGCTTTATAACATTGACCTGTAATTGCTTACATGCGGGTTCCAAACCCCATCCTATCAACCTGTCAGCTCCTGGAGACTTACCCATCTAGGAGCCCAAGAACCTAACTCAAAGTCTAGCACATGACAAATACAAACAATGTCATAAAAGGGTTTGGTTTGGGGACACAGTGCTTGCCTAACATGAATAAGGCCTTGGGTTTGAGCACCAGCCACTAGCACTGGAAAAGAAAAGAAAACAAAACAGCAAACCTCTTTGGAAATGTATATCCCTGTATTTGCTGTGTGTTACAGAGAGAGAAAAGCTGTATAAATTCCATCAGCCCTCAAAGACACTTGTCTGTTAAAGAAAACACATTGGGAAGTTGTCTTGCTTTAGTTTTTTAGTTGCTGGTCACGATAATTAGAAGGGACTCACTAGGAGAATCAGCTAGAGGGGTAAAGACTGAACATCAGCCTGGCCCAGGGTTTCCACAGGGCACATCTGGATGGCAAAAACAGAGGAACTCCCCTGCCTTGTGGAAACAGGCATCGGATATCAGAACCCATGACACCACTGGCCTCGAGGTTAGTCTCACTCTTTCCCTTCACTTTCCAAAATTTCACTGTACATTTTCTTGTACTATTTGACAAAACTTTCCCAGCCTTGACAAGATAATTGCTTCCATATTACATGAAAATTTTTTAAGATATGCATCTCTGTATCTCCCTGACAATGATAAATTGTCATCAGATAATATCATCTTAAGTGTCCCGTGCCAACACTTACACAGTTTTCAAGTGTGAATTTCCTAAACTGGGCCTCAGCAATTTTTGGAGGGAACAACTCATCGTTATTAAAGCCTCCAAAGGACTGAGTGCTTTTAAAATAAGTTACAGATATTAACAACAACAAAACACACACATGCACACACATGCCTTCACACACACACACACACACACAAAACTCAAAGAAAAACATGTGTGCTCAAATAGTGGGTCAGGGTAAGGCACACCCTGCAGAAAGAGCCATGATCCAACCTTTATCCAAACTCTGCTAAACTAAAAATCCATCTGAAAATCTCATCAGGACAGGTTGTGTTTATTTGTCCCGCAGGGGCAGTTCAGTTGGGGAACTTGTCGACAGAAGGCAGACTCAGGCTTCCAGATGATTCTAGAAGGAAGGCAGTTCACCTGAAGAAGCTTGTTTGAGCAGAGTAGCCAGAGAAATAAAGGGGCAAGAGTTGCTCTCCTGACCATGCTCACCACTGATCCTCAGCTCTTGGGGGATTCAAGTTCTTTCTTTGTAAAATAAAGGTTTATACTCCCTACCTCCAAACTCCCAGCTGGAGCAAAGTGTCTATTTTCAACAAGACACGCTCTTTAGAAACCATTAAGATGGCTCAGCAGGTAAAGAGTCTTGCCCCTCTACCTGATGACCTGAGTTTGAGTGCAGAACCAACATGGTGAGGGAAAGAAGAGACTCCTGAAAGTTGTCCTCTGACCTGCACATGGGCTCCATAGTACATGGGCCCCTCCCCCCACCCCAACACACACAAGATAAATTTTTTAAATATTGCATATTTTCTTTTATATGTGGATGTTAGTATCTAAACTTTTGATATGTTTGCTATAACCTGAATAAACACAGAAGTTATATCTCTAGTAAGGGACAAAGGGGGAGAAGAGGACCTTCCAAATTAGAGAAAATAGAATATGGTGTTATGGAGAGATAAAGGGAAAACTAGAATAGAGGCTGAAGTGGGGGGATGGGAGAGAAGAGTAAAGGAGGGACTATGGGAAGGGACAGCTAACACTGAAGGCTTTATGAACAATCCTATGAAAACCTATTGCTGTTGAAGTTTGTGGTGGCTTGAATAGGAATGGCCTCCTTGGTTCTTATATTTGAATGCTTAGTCATTAAGGAGTGTCACTACTTTAGAGGAATCAGTAGGTGCGGTCTTGTTGGAGGAAGTGTGTCACTTGAAGTGGAATTTAAGGTTTCAAGGGCTCTAGCCAGGCCCAGTGGCTCTCTCTTCCTGATGGCTGCAGATCCAGGTGTAAAACTCTCAGCTCCTCCTCTAGCATCATGTCTGCCTGTGGGCTGCCATGCTACCCAGAATGCTGACAGTGGACTAAACCTCTGAAACTGTGAGCAAGTCCCAGTGAAATGATTTCCTTTACAAAAGTTGTCATAGTCACGGCATCTCTTCACAACAACAGAACACTAAGACAAGGTCCTGAAAACATATACATATATAAAAGGAATTTAAATGGTGTTACAACATAATGGGAAAACATCTTATGCCATCAAGTAAAAAATCCCCATTGCCAGGAAGGGGTTACATTCTGCTGAGTCATTGTTCAAAAGGGTGCCATGAACTACCCTCAAACGTTACAAGGCATTGCCAAAGCTATGGGCTGATCTTCACAACCTGGTGGTAAGGCCCTATTGTTAAAGACAATATGTACATGTAACTGAACAAGAAGACAAGCTGGTGCCCAGCTAAAAGCTTCACCCCTACTGACTAGCACTCACAGTGCTGAAGGTACTCTGCATGCCACTGGAGGAGAAGGGGAATCATGAATGTCACCCAGCTACAAAATCTACAACCTAAGAAAGCAAATACACTGTTGTGGTGTGACAGTGGCCCAAATATTAGGGGAATAAACAACCACTTTTAAAAATTGTATTTATGACCCATTCCACATGATGGAACCCATACCTGACACAGCTAAAATGGCCAAGAACTTCAGGATAAATAGGTCATGGACCCAGGATAAAACTTACTATTATTATTCTGCTAAGAGAAGAGAGCAATGAAACGACTCCTAGACACATAGTGCTCTACCATAGATCAGTGCATCACTCAACCCTCTTCAGAGAAGCTTCTCACAGTAAAGGGAAATTAACACAGAGACATGCAACTGAGAAGTGTACAGAGAGTGAGAGACCGTGCAGCCCTCAGTTCTAAATGGGATGTTTTCATCTGACCCCTCCTGTCAAGACTCGGGGCTCTATATAGATGAAGAGGTAGAGTGTAAGAGTCAAAGCAAGTGGACGGCTGCAGAGAAACAGTGTCTTCCTCAGATGACAGGACTGACACACACGCATGTGTCTTGTGGCAGCATGCATGAGTCTTGCACAGGCTCAAGACAAAACCCCAACACTGCAAAAGGGAAGTGAACACAATGTCCTACCCCTAACCAGCTTGTCTTCTTTCCTACTAGGAAGGGAAAAATCCATTTTCTCCAGTGAAGTGTCACTGGGTATATCAACCACAATTCGGGGCAGGCTCCACGCCCAGGAGGAGTTGACCAACATGACAGTAGTGTTTGTTTGTTGTGGGGTTTTTATTTCATTCTGGGGATTGGAGGAAGGAGGCATTTTTGTCTTATTATGTTCGGGAGGTCTTCATTTCTTTCTTTTTTTTTTCTGGAAGTTCTTTTACTTTGTTTTTGAGAGAGAAAAAACATGAAACTGGGTAGATAGGGAGTTGGGTTCTGAGAGGATTTGGGGGAGGGGAAATACCAAAATATATCTTATGAAAAAGAAATTAATCAAAAATAGTTGGTTGAACAAACAAGAGAAACGTGACAATGGAGTGATCTAACAACCGTTTCACATTTCTACAGATAAAATCGTTCCCAGACTGTAAGCTCCCTGTCAGTGGGAGCCACCATCCCCCGTTCCACTGCAGGGTCCCTTGTGGCCATCAGAGCACCCACACTAAACTAGCCCTAAGCTAACTGCTGGTAAGTGAGCAAACCTTCAGAGACAGGAGAGTGTGTATGAGTCTTACTCCTGCCAGGACTGAAGAGAAAAGGAACCTTGAAGGTTGGGCCACCTAAGAGAACACTGGCAGGGGCTCAGAAGACCTCAGATAGCCAGGTCTCCTGCTCTCTTCAAAAGACAGCTGGGTTTTGGAGCTGAGGAAACCTTCACAGGTAGCACATGACTTTGGTGGCCAAAGCCACCTGGATGGTTTCAATGGAGGCAAGAATGCCCCCCTCCTCATTCATAAATTCTCAAGCTCCTTAGACTGGGCAGTGTCTCTTCCAAACATGTTTTCTTTGAATCTGCTTCATTATAACATAATGTCCTTAGAAGAGCAGGACTCAGAGAGGAAGCCAAAACACATCACAAACCTGGAGCTAATCAAGCCCTTCAAGTGGAAAACATGGAGAAGAGACAGTGATCTTCGCCAGCTCGAGCCCCACCTCTCAGCGCCCCTCACAGTTAGCTCTCAGTACCCCTGAAACAGAGGCTACACACAGGGTGTGGGTTTCAGGGGCTCCATTTTCCATCTATGGAGTGACTAAACGCAAGCTACAGAACAGGATTCTTGCTCTACACGGCAGCCGGGAGAAAAAGCCCCATTTCTGTGTTGCGCCAATTTTAGAAAACATTTCCGTACAAGTTTATATTAAATGGAATCTAACAAAAATACCCGTGCCAGGCATGGGATACCTCCCCTGGAGTTGCGGGCCAGGGGAGTCAAAAAGACTCCAAAAATGATATAGGCGATTGCCCTCACCCTCAGTTGCCTTCCAGAACTTGAAGGTGTGACCCTATTGCTGGAGATACGCTTCAGACACAGGGCTCTAAGGAATCCAGCTGGAGCCTCCTCCCTGAGTCCTGGCTTTATAGTATCTGAAGGTTCTACATGAGCTGTCAAGGGAGGAGAGCAGTTAATGGTCCTACCCAGCTGTGGAGTCAATAAGCCACAACAATAGCCAGATGGCAAGATATACCAAAGGGCACAGTAGTGGCATGTAAATACTGGGAGTAACCAATAACCATGTCATTGGACCTAAGAGTTGCTCAATAGGAGGGAATTCATGCATGCAGGCCTGATCTTGTAATGCTAACCAGCTCCCCATGGCTGAGAGGCCATAGACCCTAGAGGAGAACCATGAGTCCCACTTTACTGAGCAAGCATAATTCCCAACTGCATTTTAAATCCAGTGTACGCTGCCCCCCCCATAAGTGTAGCTCTCACTGCTCACCAAAGAGGCTTCTCTTGTAGCCATGGAGACCATTATAGAAACCCACAGCTGAGCAATAAGCAATAGCAACTGATCATGGGGTTCCCAGGACCAGCTGATGTAGCTACAACAAAACCACTACACCTAAGGCTCAGACCAGGACATCTGCTGTGAGACACACAGTCCTGTATATATGACAGGGAGCTGCACCCATATAAACTCAACAATGTAAAGTCCTAACACCTAAATAAGACCAGCACAATGAGAGCACCAGCTGACATGCCAACATGGACAGGAGAACTCTCACAAGGTCACAGCCTAGATGACGAGTCACAGACAATGGCTGCGGAGAGATGGAAAAATCAGTCTTTTCCAGGGATGAGTCCACTGATAGGTTATTCAATGGTCATCTATAAACAAATACACATAATAACAGCACTAAATGGACTCAGAAGGTGTGTGTGTGTGGTAACAATAAATAAAAAAGAAACCATGAACCTGAGAGGGAGTTGAAGGGGCATAGCCATTGTTTTGGGGAGAGGATGGGATGGAAATTATGCAAATTCAGTACTCATAAATGATGTGCCCAAAATGTTCTTAAATCCAAAACAAGAATAAAAGTACATAACTATACAAAGATGATCATAATGGTTACTATAAATTTGATGTATAAATTCTAAAGCCATCATACAAAATTTTCCCAAGGGTTTGAAAACAATTGGGAGGAGACTTCAGCAGCAGACTTCTTGGGAAGCGTATGACAGGAAGAATTTCTTCCTTTTACATGACAGTTACACACCTCTGTGTGATCAGACCATGCATTGCTGAAGTGGCCAGATTATTAGGCACTTGGGCCTGAAAAGCCATGTCCTCCCATGTAAGCTAAAAGAGCCCTGGAATGACCTCAACTTCTCATACATTTCTTCTTCCCCATGATCATGTGCTAACTTCAGTTATAATCTTTCTGGTTAGACTTGCTTAGATATATATTTCCTAATGAGAAAAGTTCTAACTGGGTAGGGAATGCATCATTCATTATTTTATCTTTTCTACCTAAGGTGGTAAGTAAGCATCCTACTAATAGTTTGTGATATTGAGTGGCTTGAACTAGAGGAGGAAAATGATGACATCTAAATGTCCACAGAATCAGAATAGTGAAATAATTTATAATAAAACAATAGTTCAGAATATTATAAAGGAAAATAAAGAAGAGCATAAATCAGAGAGGTCTCTCAAAATAAATTATGTTTTAACAAGAAAAATAAAAAAGCCTATAATCACAGACATAGAGTCAAGACATGTTCAGGTACAAATATTTTTGTAATCTAAAGAACACAGTGAAAAACATGGGGAAAGGTTTTGCGGCATTGAAATGTAAACCACAATGTTGCTGTATAATATGGGGCTATTCTCTGAGTTAGTGTTAATGAAAAAAGGAACAAACAAATGGTTTCCATGGAAACATCATTCTCAGCATCATATTTTGCTCTGTCCACTTTATTTCAAATCACCAGAACTCGAATTAGTAGCAGTATAATATCAAGTTTTGAAAATGTTACTCTAGAGATATCTATTCCAGAACATCCCAACAAGGGTTCTGTGATGATATCTGTTTTGTGGGGCACTATGCATATTTCTGGGGCAGACAGATTGGGTACTGGCAAAGGTAAGACTCTGGAGTCTCCAAAAATAAACCCAACAGTTGATAAATGGGACCCCATGAAATCTAAAGGCTTCTATACAGAAAGAGAAACTGTCAATCATGCTAATGAGGGAGTCTACAGAATGGGAGAAACTTCGCTAGCTATGTGGCTGACTGGTTAGTATCTGGAATATACATAGAACACAAGAACCTAAACATTAAGAAAACAAACAACCAGTTTTAAGAAAGACTGTAGAACTGAGCAGAGGAGTATCCAATGCAAAGAGCTAGTAAATATACTTTTAAGTATCCAATATTCTTAGCCATCATGAAAATGCAAATCAGCACCCTACTTAGAATAACTACCATCAAGAAAGCAAAAGACAAATACTGCTAAGAAGGACGTGGGAAAGGGGAACTCCTACATGCTGTTGGTGGGAGTATAGTTGGTGCCGTCACTATGGAAATCAATGTGCAGAATTCTCAACAAGCTAAAAGAAACTTCCGTGTGGCCCATCTGTGACACTCCTGTGCCTATACCTAAAGGACTCTAAACACCACTACAGAAATGTCTGTGCATCCATGTTCATTGCAGCAAGGAGACTGAATCACCCAGATGTCCACCAACTAACAAACAGATAATGAAATTGTGGGACATACACATAATGGAATTTTACTCAGCTATAAAGAAAAATGAAATCATAAATTAGCAGAAAAATGAATAGAAGTGGAAAATGTTATACAGAGCGAGGAGGAAACCCTTGCTCAGAAGGACAAACAGTTTGTCTTCTCAAATGCGATCCTAGCTTCTCGTTTTTATGTACGTGTGCTTAGGGCCGTAATCAGGATGGAAGGGAACCTCAAGTGTGGATAGGATAGAGCACATGTGTGTGATGTAAGGGTAGAGGCAGGAGTACTGGGAGAGGACAATTCATACAGGATTGGAGGGACAGGTCAGGTGGGGATAACCACAAACGATGTATGGAAAAGCCATAAGGAATACTTTGTAAGTTAATCAAGAATATAAAAATGTTTAAAAGGATTTGTCTTTCTGAGTTTGGATCACCTTACTTAATATTCTACTTCCCAGACCTGTTCATTCCCCATGGAAGGAGGAGAACTTGCTGAAAAGAAGAAAGGGATCAGTGGAAGTAAGAGGAGGGCCAAGGAAGAGGATAAGACACATCACATACACAATGAAATACCAACATTAACTGTTCTCTACATGTAGATAGATGTTTACATCTACATATACATTCATAAACAGAATACTGCATATGAATATGCTACTTACATGATATCAACACCATCTGTAGATGAACGTTAGATGTCAACACAGCTCTGATATCAGAGCATCAACTACTACTTCTTGATACAGAATATCACATGACCCTCTAAATCCACATCTCTGTGCCCAGAAATTAGTATAGCTTTTAGACCACATCAAAGAGGTTTCTGTGAGAAGGGTGATGGTTAAAACAGAAACTCACGATCGAACCACGTGCCCAGGGTCTGTGGAGTGCCAGGCCATAAATGGGACATCTAGATTACACCCCATCTCCCCAAGGGACCACTGAGGAGGAAGAAGCAGAAAGATTATAAGAGCCAGAGGCCAGAACAGGGGAGGAAGATACCAGTGAGATAATAGACCTGTCCCCTCTGGACATGACAGGCCTTGCACTCATGAGCACACAGTGACTATGGTTGCCTGCACCAGACCGACAAAGATCAGGCCAATCACCATCAGAGCCTGCATGGGAGCGGTGCTCATGACCCACCAATCTGGCTAAGGAGCTTTTCATTGTTGATGGTGACGGTGGAGGAAAACTCAGTTTTTTTGAAGGCTGCAGTCCCTGGAAGGTTGACCGTGTGCCAGTGAACGACCACATGCCTATGAGTTTATGGGCAGCACAAAGTGGACCTGGCAGGTGGTAATTTTTTAAGACATAAAATTGGGCAGGGGTGGAGTTGAAGGAATCTGTAAGGAGTTGGGGTGAGGTGGGTGCAGTATGATCAAACATATTGTAGGCATATGTGAAAATTTTAAAGCATAAAAAATAGTTTAAAGACTCCTTATTGAGCTTACCTGTTATCATACCAAAACATTTCAATAAAAGCTAAGAGATATGTGGGAAGTAGTAATTAGTTATTCTACAAATAAGAAAAATTCTAACTACATTTATTTTTTTATGTGGGTTGGGTTCAAAGCCACAGTCATCTAATGAATACCCTGTCCTGGGGGCCAGGTGTATCAAAGTGCCTTTCCTCTATCAGTAAAATAGTGTGAAGAAGAGTGGGTGTCTGTCACCTGTGGGAGAAAACTCAGGGTGCTTTTTACTCACCTGTGCCGAGAAACCACAGAAGAAGGCAAACCAGAAATGCACGAGGGTGAATGCGAAGTTCTTGTAGAAGAAATAGCATAAAAACTTGCACATCCTGTAGTAGGACCACCTTCCATGAACAAGAAGCAGCCGTTGGAGATACTTAAACTGAGCCAAAGCGTAGTCGCTGGCTAAGACTGCTTGCAGGCCTTCCTGGCCACTAATGCCAATGCCAATGTGAGCACCTATGAGGGAAAAGAGGAGCTTTATCGTCACACAAAATGGCAGTATCTTTAAGGCGCTTGTTTCTCTTCCATGTTAGTCACTTATTGTAACTGTATAGCTTCAATAATTATTATAGTGTTCACATCTATCATGCATTAGTCACATAGTTAAGTATCAATCCCAGTTTTACATAAGAGAAAACTGGGCCAGGAAAAGTTTGGAAATTTGTACTTTACACAGGCATAGAACTAAGATGGGATCACCCCAGCTGCCTAGAATGCAGACCTGGCTACTTTCACCTGTTCTGATGAGTTTTTCCCTCATCTTCAAATCCAGTAGAAGGCGAGAAATGTGCGAATGATTTCACTGAAGAGAAGTATCTTAGGGATCCTAGTAACTGTGGATTTGCTGGGCCCAGAAAGTATCATTTATGGAAGAACCATGGTAAAGTTAAATGAATGCACATTTCAATGACATATTATTACATGTTGGAACAGGACTCTGAACACGCAGTGTGCCTCATTGAGAATATACCCCCTTACTTTTAATCATGCTGACGTCATTGGCCCCATCGCCGATAGCCAAAGTTACAGCATTCCTGTGCTTTTTGACCAGCTCCACTACTTGGGCTTTCTGGAGTGGAGTGACTCTGCAGCAAACCACAGCCTTGCACATGCAGGCAAGTTCCAAAAGATCGTTCTCCACATCACTTTCTAGGGCATGGGCCTGTACCATCAAAACACACAGAAATGAACAGCAACGGAGCATACGACCATTGTCAAAGCAAATGTCTTGGTTCTTAACTGACTTAACTTCAGAACCATCTCATTACCTTGTCAAGTCAGAACCACAAAAGCAGTAACAAGAATAAAGGCATGAATATTGAGCCATCAGTAAGTTTCAAGGAGATTTAACATGGAAATAAGAGACATGTCCTCCGTCTGTCTCTTTGACATGCTACTTTGCTATCTTGGCAAGATATAGCTATAATAGATGTTGGGAAAGTTCCAGGAGCCACTGCAATCAATCTCAACAGTTTTAAATGACCTGCAAACCAGGGTGACTTCTGCATTTTGGGCTGCTAGTCTCCTTTGTATTGTCTTGTACAATTACTGTCTCTGAATACCAGTATGCAGGCAAGTTGAAAAGAACGTGATGGGAGGTTGGCCCTGAAATGCACTAGGGTGAAATCAGAAGCCTGAACAATGGGCTGGCAGGCAACCTGTGCTTCAGACAAGGTTCCCCAACCATTTCTATCCTTGCTCCACATACCAAGAGCCTTTCTATGCTTTAAGACACTACTGAGAAAAAGAGCAGAATTCTCTCCACGTAACTGGACAATTACCTTTCTAGAAACATTTTATTTTGCACTTTATAACAGACACGGTCAAAGGAAACAAGAATCTATTTTAACCGCAGAGACAGCTGCTCTGAGCTAGTAGACACTCGCAGACTCTGGACTGACAGCTGGGGAATCTGCATGGAAGCAAACTAAGCCCTCTGAATATGGGTGGCAGTTATGTCACTTGATCTGTTGGGGGAGGGGGCTGACAATGGGACCAGGACATATCCTGGGTTTATGAACTGGCTATTTAAAGCCCATTCCCTATGGTGGGATACCTTCCTCAACCTTGATACAGGGAATGGGGCTTGGTTTTGTCTCAACTTGGTACTGCAGACTTTGTTGACTCCCCAAGGAGGCCTTAGCCACCTCTGAGGGATGAATGGAGGAGGGTGGGATGGGAGGAGGTGGGGGAGGGAAGGGAAGGGAAACTGGGATTGTATGTAAAATGGGAAAAAAGGGAATCTGTTTAAGTAATAGATATTTGAGTAACCTGAGGAAATCCTCAGCAAGCAGGGCTCCTGAAGAGCATCTCTCTTAGCTCTTTCTTTCAACCGAGAGAAAGACAGGGCAGGTGAACATCACATGAGAGCCCACACCCCCACGCTGGCTTCCTCACGCCCAAAGAACAGACAAAGCATACATAACCTATTAGGGATCCTGTCCTACTGTGTTGGCTGGGTCATTCAGCTCTAGATCTTAGCAGACAGACATAACTTTCAGTTGGTGTTCATCTGTGCAAGGGAAAAGTTCATGTCATCTGGACCAGCTTTGGACTGAGCTTGGCCTGCAGCTGAGCTCTGTAACTTTCCATGGTGTGGAAGGCAACACATCGCTGTGTCTGGGATCCAGCTGGATAGAGCTTAGAGCAGGCAGATGGTCACAAGGGGGAATCTAATAGACTCGCCTCCAACTTCTTTTGTCCACTAAGAAACCGTCTTCAAGAACAAACGTTCATTTTCCAAACTCCAAAGTGAAAAATGAGCATCAAAGCCAAAGAAAGATGTGAGATTAAGTTCTTTGTACATATAAACGATAATTTCACTAGACTGCAGCCGGGGCTTTTGTGTTCTAATTAGAGACTCAGAGGAGCCGTTTGAGTTTCATTCGGGGCTTGGAACCTGAACTGCGTAAAAAGTACAATGAAAGTTTATTCTATTATGACAAAAACCAGATTTCCTAATCAAATCAAATTGTTTGGCTTTGCTGTAGAATGTTGCTATTTAGAAAAAAAAAAGAAACAGAGGTATCTTAATGGCAATGATTTGGTGTGGTAATTCTATGAAGGTCAGGTTATGACTCGCAAATCACAAACATTAGCAAGAGCAGTAACTGGAACCCATCCATCCAGTTGCATTATTTCAATTAAGTGACGCTGAGCTGTGACATTCCCCCTTACAAAAGCACTTAAACAATTCTCCTAAGTGACTGTTTAGGCAAAACTCATAGATTCGCTGTGAACTGTAGCTCCAGCGCCTCGCATCCAGTGTGATCATCCAAACAATGTATGAAATGCACCCTAGATGTCTTCCCTTTTGTAAACAGGATATCCTGTGCACGCCCTGTTTCTTGTAGTGTCATTTGTTTGAAAAACACAAAGGGGGTTCTCATTATGACAGCACAAAAGAGATGATTATTGGGGCAAAGAAAAAGAAAGGACAATAGCCTTAGGCAAACTCACCAAACTGTGGCCGTTTATGACTAAGGCATATTCTCCTATTACCACTTCTTCTGCACCCGAGTCCAACTCCAACTGTTGCTTACTTTCATTAAGTACGTGTCCATTGGAAAAACTCGTGTTTTGTCCAAACAAATTTTCCTTGGCTTTCCTTAAAGAATAGGAGAATTAAAAAGGCATAACAAAGTACACAGCACCCATCTATATAACTGTACCAGAAGACTGGCCTAGAACTTAATTCATTCCATCACTCTTCAGACAGAAATAGGCCCAAGAATTAGGTCCACCAAACAAGCCGATAGGCAGACGGCAGTACATGTCAAATAATTGTGTGACATGGGGTTGAGGCACAGGAAATTGACAGGGAAGAATACTGAACCGGGTGGTGGTGCACACCTTTAATCCCAGCACTCAGGAGGCAGAGGCAGGTGGATTATGTGAGTTTGAGGCCAGCCTAGTCTACAGAGCGAGTTCCAAGACAGCAAAGCTACACAGAGAAATCCTGTCTTGAAAAGAAGGGGAGAAAAAGAATATTGAAAACATAATTTTATACAATATTAACAATAACAATATTACACACATTTTAAACTATCCCAAAACTAGTTTTAACTAAAGGATCTCAATAGCTTTGGCATCTAAAGGCTGAGGAACTATTCTTTGGCATACAATGATTTTAAATTCGCTAAACAAACTAAAAACAATGACTGATACCTTGCCATTTTCATTGCACAGCCAGTGCTCCTCTGCCCTCCTTTTCCTTTTCTCTCTCTCCTTTTCTGGATTCTTCTCCTTCCCTCCCCCTCCACGCACACGTGGGGGATAAGTGTGTGCGCATGACCATCAATCTGACCTACAATGGTAAAAGAAACTACAAACACCAAAGCCTGAGGGCTGTGGCAAATGGAAATTCCTTGCACCGCTCTAGACCTGATCAGCAATAGCGATACAGAGTCCTGCACACATCTTCCCATGTCTCCTGTTTAAGAGAAAGTTTATTCAATGACATAACATCATTAGAAGTGGCATTTTACTGTCCTTTAAAAAAAATGTGATGATGCCTTTAAAGGAAGGGAAATTCCCTCCAAGAAGACCTGTGTGGGACGTGGTTATAAGTAACGGTTCTATTGGTGTAACCACGGGAGCTTCCATCTTAGGAATGCCAGCAGATGCTGCTGCACCAGGGTACCCAAGCTGGCCACTGCATGTGAATGTACAATTACATGTACAGATGAATGCCAGGGAAAAAAACAGGAAGTAAGGAATAAATTAATAGCTGTCTTGACTGATGGCAAAATGAACTGTCTCCCCGAAATCCCACCCAGTGTGGAAAACATTTATTAAAATAGGTTTATATTGAAGTTCCTCTGAGAGGAGAGAACGACCATATTAAAACAAATATTTTGCCTTCAGCCTTTGAGGCATTTAAAAATGCATCACTAAGAATTGACATTCGAAACTACAAAGGAGACCCAGAAGCCATCAAGACACCTTGTTTCCTGGCTCAACATTGCCTTCTGCTGTCCAGGACCAAAATTGCGGCTCACTTAAAAATCCTGTCCCTCTCCCTGGGTTCGCAAACAGCTAACAGACAGTTCTCAAAAACAAACAAAAGGATGGGTAAAGATGAGAGTTCTGAGGGAAATGCATGGCGGGAAGGCAGGCCCGAAGGAGGTTCAAGCTTCCACAGGACATAAGCAATCCAAAGAATGCTGATCATGACCATGAAAACTGACGGCGCCATGAGCCAAATGGGAGAAACTGGGCACGAGCACTTCTATGCGGGTGCTGCAGATCTCACAAGCTGGGTTTTGAGAAGGCATTGAAGCAAAAGCCCATCTCCCAGGGTTCCCTGTGTAGTGAGGCCCTCACCCGTTGTGTAACTGACTCAACCTGTATCCCCCTTGGAGAATAAAGACATTCCAAAGGAGAGCGAGGTCCGTGACCACACTAGTTGAGATCCGATTTACTTAGTTTCTCCCAACAGAGTCTTCCTAACAGGTGACACAAACTCTCTTCTAGGCAGAAAAGGGACAATTTTTACGCTCTGCTAAAACTCCTAACGCTCCCTCCTCCCAGACCTTGACTCCCTGCCAGACTGGATGCGCACACTGTCAGACCTAGGTGGGTGGTGGTGGCACACGCCTTTAGTCCCAGCACTCAGGAGGCAGAGGCAGGTGGATCTCTGTGAATTCGAGACCAGCCTGGTCTACAAGAGCTAGTTCCAGGACAGGCTCCAAAGCTACAGAGAAACCCTGTCTCAAAAAACAAAACAAAAACAACAAAAAAAAGCAATTATTGCGGGGGGGGAAGCTGCTCATAACACTTTTCAACCTTTCAGTGGAGATGTACATTGTGTAGGTGTCACACATACTGTTTAACAGAGGCGTAAACAAAAGACTGCCTTGCTTCTGAGGTTTTGTAATGAGGGGCAGCTTAGTACAATGCTGGAGGGCAGGAGGTGAGCTGAGTACAGCCCACACCATCAGAGGCACAGTACAGCCGAGCGAGGTCTATACTGGGCATGCCTTCCACCTAAAAGAGGAAAGGGGTGGGAGAAACAAGCCATTTGGTCAGCCCTTTGCTGGCCCTCTAGATCCAAGAATTAAAAAGATCTGTTGGGAAATAGGTTTAAATTATGACTTTGTGTTTAAAGGGAAGGAATTTGGACTTCAGTACAAAGGCCAGTGCCCTGTGTTTGCTTATCCCTGGGAACTTGGGTATGCCTCGGGCAGATTAGCTTTCTGACTTTTGGCCACTTGATTAGTCCATGGCAGGCCCAGGAATTGGTTACCACAACAAATGGCTTTACACATACAGTCAGCCACCACCTATCTCTAGGATGGGGTAAGATACAATGACAGAAGCAGGCAATTAGAGCCCACACGACACTACCCCTACCAACAAAGGAGGCAGGGAGAAGGTGAATTCAGTTTTTAGTGCAAGCTTCGACTACCCCCAAAGACCTATAAAGACACTGCGCCATTATCACAAAGTGGGAATTGGCCTAGACAGCAGCATGAACCCCTGAAAACAGGCTGTGGAGTAGGAGGGTCTTCTGTATTTCTGTGCTTTGATTGGTTAAATAAAGACTCCGCCTGGCTTGTAAGATAGGTCAGCCCTTAGGTGGGTGGAGTAGACAGAAAGGAAGTTCTGGGAAGAGAGAAGGAAGTGAGCCAGACGCCACGAGCCACTGTCGCAGATGGATGCAGGTTAGACCTTTCTGGTAAGTCACCATGTGGTGACTTACAGACTTTTATAATGGGTTAGTTTATGAGGTGAGGGCTAGTCAAGAAAAGGCTAGAGTTAATGGGCAAGGCAGTATTTAAATGAATACAGTCTCATGTGGTTATTTCGGGCATAAGCAAGCAACCAGCGGCTGAGCGGGCCAGCGGCTGGGGGGCTGGGAGCCAGGCACTGGGAACACAACCCACACCTCTCCCCCAATTACAACAAGGCTGCATGCATGCTATGTAACTTGAAAATTATCCATCCATATTGACAAAATCTAAACATATTTGACAGGCTTAGCTACAAGCACTTAAGTGGTTTCCCTCCGTTGACTCCTATCCCCCAGGTCCTATTCTTTGACACACCTTTTTTTTTTTTTTACATGAACTTTCACTGAACTTAAAAACATAATGCAAGAACCCAGAATGGCACAAATTTATGATTTTAATATCTCATTCCCAAACCTATGGGCTCAGATATATAAATCACCAAGATTAGGAACACAGCAGAGATTTCCACACAATAGCTCTCCTTAGGTGCTCGCTTCCCTCAGTTTCCATAGAAAGCAAATGCATTCCAGAAAGGCATTCCTCTGCCAGGGAATTTTCTATCGCACATTGCCGCCATGTGAGACTCAAAGCATGAAGGCACCTCCAAGTCTGGACTGAAATTAGCATTGCCAGCCTTGTCAATGAGCCTCATGGGATGTGAGATGCTACACCTAACTGTAAATATTCTCCTTTGAATATTTTTCTTCTCATTAAAAATAAGCATGTTTTTAGGTTTTTAATCAGTTGTAAAACTTTGCACAAATACTACTATTTGTGATAACATAAGCAACAAGAAAATAAGCTTGTTGCCTAATTCTATTACTTAGAAAGATAATGGCATGTGTTTTCCAGGGCTTGATAGGTAGTTAGGTGGGTGGATGCGTGTGTGTTTTCAACATTTATCATTCTATACGTGTTTTATAATTTCATTTTTCACTTAAATGTCACCTATCTTCCAAAGTCAATAAAATAAAAATCATTTTTGTTGACTATTTTGTATTCCATTACTGGCAAATATCACAGTATTTAACAAAATTCTTCACAACTAGGTCTATGAGCTATTTTTAATTATCTATTATCATACCCAATGCAGCAATAAATATTTTCTCAGCTACATATTCATACATTTGTTCATTGTTTCCTTAGAAAAAAATTCCTAGAACAGATCACTGAGTCAAATGTATGAGTGTTTATATTTCTGAAGTACATTGTTAGTTTCCTCTTATAGAGAATTCTACCATTCGAAGGTCCCAACAATGGTACATAAATAACACACATTTTCCCACATTTCTTCCATAGAATAATAGCTATACCATCTAAGTAGTCAACTTGTTGTAGTTGGATGAAATCTTGAGATATTAACTCAACTGCTTCTCCAACTAGTCCCATGAACTTAGGGGCCTTCTCTTTACTAGGGGACACATCTTGCCTGGGAAGGGAACCAAACACAAAAAGAGTCAATTTCTTGGTTTTTGAGCTCCAAAATAGACTCTTGAAAAGCATAGTATCACTATCACTCTGAATCCTAGCTGCCAGGAATGTTGCTAAGTATTTTTGAGAGGAAAACAGTAAGTTTTCTTCAAGTCTCAAAAGATGAGTTCGTGCTGTCTTCAGGAACAGAGCAGAAGGCAAATCTCTCATAATGAGGAGTGGCTAAATGAAGGCTTTGCCATGTCTGTAAGAGTCTCTTGACGCATGGTCGATGTGGGAAGCCCAGTTCGTGGTGGATCTGGGGTATACGAAAGCTAGCCAAGGGTTACCCGTGAGCCAGTAAGCAGCACCCTTGACGGCTTCCTCTTCCAAGTCTCTGCTTTCAGATGCCTCCCTTGAGTCCCTGCCTTGACTTCCCCCCACTGATGGACTGTTTTCCTGGAAGTATAATATAAAATAAACCCTTTCTTACCCAAGTTGTTTTTTGAGAGATTCGATGAAATATAACTTCTTTGGAGGCATTAGTTACCACTTCAAGCATAGTCTAACAGAAAATAAACATTCTCCTATGCTCGAACACAGCCAACTCTGCCCGCTGCCTTCCATTCCTGGAGATTCATACTGATGCTAATATTTTGTTTTGGAGGCTTTTTGTTGCTAGTTTGTTATTTTTAGACTTCCAAAAAAACTGGGAAAGTCATCATTAACTGCTGTGTTGGGTTTTTTTTCTCTTAGCCTCTCTGAAAATTCAATGTCCATGCCTTAAGCTTTGTTGTTTTAAACAAGTCTTCATGAAATCATTTTCTCTAAAATAAGTGCATACATTTTAAAATTGTGCCTCACAATAAATCCTGACAATGTAACTTTTGAAATTTTAGGTTTACTTGTGCAGGTTAGTTGCAAAAAAAGAAAGTGGTTTTAATTTTAATAATTAAAGTGCAAATCAACTAACTATACCAGGAAATAAATAGGGAGGAAAATCTTTTGATTAATTGGTTTTACAATTTGTATAAAAATACCAGAAATTTAAATGCATTTGTATATGAACATAAATGACAGTTTACCTTAAATTAATATTTTAATTAGCCTTCCAAGTATTACTATTTCCCCCAGAGACTCCATGAATTCCGTTATAAAAAATGACATCAAAAATTATCAAAAATCATTAGCTCCAATAAAAATATGGCCAGCATGCTGTCAATAAATAAATAATGCATTTTAAAGCTATATAAGTAATTAAAATATATCAGTAATAATTAATAAAATTTCCTTTTTTTATTTGACAAAGACATATGTGGTTTCCTGTCAGAGCTTCTTACCAGCACTCAAGAGTCCTTTGCTACGTGGGGTCACACAGAAACGACAGCAGATTCAGTCTACAGGGCTGAGTTGGTGAGATGCCCTTTAAGCCTCCCTTCCCTATCCAGCAAGCTTTAGTCAGAGGAGCTGTGGTAGCCGCAAGCAAAGCTGTTACAAGCCAGCTTTTTTCAAATTTAGAGAAAAAAAAATTTGTAGATTTTTAATGTTTTTGTCCAAATGAAGTGACAGGAAATAAATATAATGAACAGAGAGATGTTAAGAAGTATTAGTTCTCCAAAATTAATATTTCTGTACTCGTCAGGCCAGTGGCAGCCAGCACTCTTGTGTTTTCTAGCGCTAGGTGGCAGCTGAACAAGCAGCAAAGCATTGGCTTCTCTGGGAGTGCTCAGCAGTCTGGGCTGAGCACCCGCTCTTCTGACCATACGGCATCTCCTACTGCATTCTCCAAAGTTATCACACTCAGGTGCCTACTAAACACTAATTACCTCAGAGACATGACTCAAAGGTGGAAGGAAGCCAGGTAACTGGTATTTTTAAAACACGCCTTCCGTGGCATTGTTATTCATCGTCACTTAATATCGTCCAGGCTTTTGCTAACAAACAATTTTAAAGAACAACACACACAACTTGAGATTCTTTCCTTACAACACATGAGAAATGCAGGTGTCCTGAAGACAATAACTCATTGCCAATGTCAGCTTCATCCTAGCTTTTGTGACTAGCATGAGTGAGGCTGAAGGAAGCTTGAAGGAACACTCACACTAAGAGGAAGCGCTGGGGACGGCAGCATACCAATGTCTGCTTTCCCAAATGCCTGAAGGTCCTTTTCCCTTCCCAGACTTGCTCTCTCCCTTTCCTTCAACACGCACCTGAGTTCTTGTCGCACTTCTGAAGCTGTGTTCCCCGTTATCACAAACACGGCATCCATGGCGTCAGTCAGCACATTGCAGGCATAACCAATATTAATGGCAGTTTCTGGTAGAAAGAAAGATCACCACTTGTTACACAAAGTTTTGAAGCTGTGACGGTGTCCCCAGAGCCTATCAGACCCACTGATGTTAGCAAACACACACTGCAGGCGAGGTCTAAGACCTGACGCCCAGAACCAAAGTCATCCCTCTATGAATCCATGGCATCTCACTTGATTTCCAAAACTACCTTTAGATTCTCAAATCAATACTCACTTGTATATCCTAAGCTCCTGTGATATAATGAAGAAAAATCATAAACCTTTTTTCATCAGAAACTCTAAATAATTTTGAGTGTCAAAATACTAAACTTGGCTAATATTCAATTCTATTATGATAGGCTTAATAATTGAAAACAAATGCATGAAAAATTTTGTAGTTTTCCTGCTAAATGAAGAAAAATGGAATTTACTAATCAGTTCAAGAACCACCCAGAACTGCTCTGCCAGAGACCTGGAGAATAGACAGTAATTTCTGTTCTAACTTTATAATCTTTTATCCGAAAAATACAGAATCATGGAACATTAGCTAGTTCTACAAACTCGTTAGTCTTGTCCTAAAACAAAAAAAGACAAATAACAAAATCTCAGTATATCTTTTGTATAAAGAAATCAGATAAATAATAGCAAATGCATTGGTACTTGTAATAATTGAATAGTTGAGCCCATAGAGACGTACCAGCTGCAGCAAAGTCTGAGGTAGCCAGCATCCAATGAGTACCACAGGCTTCAGCTCTCTACTATTTAATTTTGTAATTATAATTTAGGTAGAAAAACAGAGTGATAGGCTTGGTGGAATAGGCCTATAATCCTAGCTATGTGGGAGGCAAAGGCAGGGAGGGTCACAAGTTCAAGGCTCGCCAGGGCAGTTTGATGAGAACCTGTCTAAAAACAGAAAGGATGGGATATTCAGCTGAGTGAAAGAGTGTTTTCTAACATGTGTGAATCCCTATGTTAAATCAATAGCACTGCAAAAAGACAGACAGGCAGATAGTAGGAATATAGGCATGTATATATAGTTACATAGAGAATCAATTTATCTTAACTGTAAGACTCTAAATGCTCTATAAGGTATCTAACAAGATGGATAGCCTTTAAAATAGGCACATGCTAGTTAACTGCATATTTTCTGTTTTCTAATGATCGAGCATAAAATTTTTAGCTTTCATTGTTAGCAACAGATTAAAAACTTATTAAACTATTTTTCTTTAAGAAAACAACACTCAATTCTGTCCCCCAGGACCCTTTCCCCTGCCCAGGCCATCCCAGCTCCTTACCAGATCTGCTGCTGGGTTCTGCCCCCAACCTCAACCCCAACATTCAGGCACAGGCCACACTGGTCAGAACTGGTAAGTGACCAGCCTGCCAACAAATTTGACCTACTCTTTTGATTCTATGCCCTGGGATCTCTCCAGTGGCACATGTCCACCACTGCTGGGCTCAAGCCCCAACTCCAGCAGACTTCCCCAACTCAGGGGCAGGTCACACAGGAACAGGCACAAGCTATACCAGTTTACTTAGACTCCAGCTGTTAAGGTGCAGGTCACACCAATCAGAAGAACAAAGACCCTCTGTTATACCAAAGTCCAAGCTAACCACCAGAAGGACAATTCCCACCAGAAGGACAATTCCCACCAGAAGGACAATTCCCACCAGAAAGACAATTCCCACCAGAAGGACAATTTCCAACTTGGAGAGAGTCTCCCGACTAGACCAGAGATCATGCCAGTGGTCAAAAATCCAGGCCACAAAAACTAGAAAAAAAAATAGAAGAAACAGAAACCAAAGAATAAAACACCCATCCAACAAAGACAAACTCAGGTATTAAAGACTAGAACTAGTCATCCCAAACCCAGATGACTAAACACCAATGTGAAAATACACTCAGCTACAGCCAGGGCAATCCAGCATCACCAGAGCCCAACTATCTTACGACAGCAAGACCTAAATATTCCACCACATCCAAAGCACAAGAAAATTACCTTTAAAAAACTTTTTGAAGATGAAAGAAGTTCTTAAAGAGAAAATGAAAAACTCCCTTAAGGAAATCAAGAAAAAGACAACCAAATAATTAGAGGAAATCAACAAATCTATTAAAGAAAGCCAAGAAAAAAAAAGGTGAAGAAAACTATTCATGACATGAAAATCACAGTAGAAGCAATAAAGAAAACACAAACTGACAAACTGAGAGAATTATGGAAATGGAAAATCTGGGGAAGCAAACAGGAACTACAGATGCAAGCATCACCAACAGAATATAAGAGATAAAAGAGAGAATCTCACGCATTGAAGATAAAATAGAAGAAATAGATTCACTGATCAAAGAAAATGTTAAATCCAAAGATACATAACACAAAACATCAAGGAAATTGGTACACCATGAAAAGACCAAACATAAGAATAACAGGAATAGAAGAAGGAAAAGAATCTCAGCACAAAACCCCAGAAAATATATTTAACAAAATCATAGAAGAAAATTACCCTAACCTTGATGTGGGATTTCCCTCTGTATGCTGTGAATGTGTATTATTACCATTGATTAATAAAGAAGCTGCTTTGGGCCTATGGCAGGCAGAATAGAGCAAAGTGGGAATTCCCAGAAGAGATAGAGGAGAAAAAAAGGTGGAGTCAGAGAATGCCATGTAGCCACTGAAGGAAAAATATGCCTGGACACAGGAACCTTATCTATAAACTATATGCCTCATGGTAAAATATGAAATAATAAGAATGGGTTAATTTAAGATGTAAGAGTTAGTTAATGAGAAGCCTGAGCTAATAGACCAAGCAGTGTTTTAATTAACATAGTTTCTGTGTGGTTATTTCGAGTCTGGGCAGCTGGGAAATGAATAAGCAGCTTCTGCCTACATAACCTAAAGAAGGGCATGCCTATAAAGATAAAGAAGCTTACAGAACACCAAATAGACTGGACCAGAAAAGAAATTCCCTTGTCACATAATAACCAAAACACTAAACATACAGAACAAAGAAAGAATGTTAAAAGTTGCAAGGGAAAAAGGCCAAGTAACATATAATGGAAAACCTATCAGAATTACACCCAATTTCTCAACAGAGACTATAAAAGCCAGAAGGTCCTGAACAGGCATTCTGCAGATTCTAAGGGATCACAGATACTAGCCCAAACTACTATGCCTAGCAAAACTTTCAATCACTAAAGATGGAGAAAACATGATATTTCATACCAAAGCCAAATTTAAGCAATATCATCCACAAATCCATCCCTATAGAAAGTACTAGAAGGAATACATCAACTCAAGGAAGTTAACTACACCCACAAAAACATAGTCAATAGATAACCTCACACCAGCAAAATCCAAAGAAGTGAAACACACACACACAACCAACAACAAGAACAACAGGAATTAACAATCACTGTCATTAATACCT
>JAQHUG010000051.1:1233114-1260004 GCA_028555095.1 Dicrostonyx torquatus | reverse complement strand
CCCGCCTATCTAAGTCCTGCCCTATCAAATGACCCAGGCAGCTTTTTTAATTAAGCAATCAAAGCACAGAAAGTCCTGACTGGAATATTCTGGGAGGCAGGATCATCTCAGCCAGCAGTCTTGAAGCTGTTCTGGATGCAGAACTCAGAGGAAACTGCAACAGAGGTGCTCTAAAATGTTGAATCATCTGGGTCATCTGTTCCTATCAAACCTTATTTTTCTTAACCAAAATGAATCCACAGCCTCTCATTTCCTGTGGAAATAGAAGTAAAACCTCTTCTCCAAAGTAACATATCTTTTGGCTTAAATTTTGAAGTCAAGGCATTTTCAAAATATATATGTTGGATTAATCCAGCAGCATTTATAATCAAATATCATTTAGCAACTGTTGCTCCTTGTTCAGCAATCAAACAATTCAAAGACAACACAATAGCATACAGTATCCAGACTCTCTGTGTATCTTCCGTCTTTGCATGGAAGCTAAACTAGGGCAGATGGGAGCTAGGAAGGCTAGTTTTTCTCCTGAACCCAAGTGGATAGGTTGGGGTCTGACTCTGGCCTGAGCCAGTGACTAAAAAGCCTCAGACAAATGGCTTTTTCATAAATTCGTTCCTCAAAAGTTAGGTGCCAAAATGTAGCATGAGTAATAAAAACTCAGAGAGAGAAACTGGAGTTTAACCTGAAGATCCTAAAAGCAAAGCAGTCAGCCACTTGCTCTTACCTTGACCTCATAACAAAAATGGCGATCCTGCCTCCAGAAATCTCAGAATGAGACTGTGCATGAGAGTTGTCTCCTCCTGTCTTATAATCCTCTCCAGGGCTGAGTTTAAAGGCCTATACCACCCAATTTCTATGACCAGCTAGTGTGGCTTCTGGGATTAAAGGTGTGTGTTATTGCAGCCTGGTCTGGAAGCTGGCCAGCATGGCTGTTTCACTCTCTGAACTTCAGGCAAGCTTTATTTATTAAAACACAAATGAAATGCCACTACTAAATACTACCACATAGAATTTTATTTGATGAATATTTATAGAGTTTATGGGTCAGTCCGGTGATTGGCCCTGGGCAGTGTGAAGACAAGGCTGCCTGACCCCAGTTAGCACCCAGCCTGTGTGCTGCTCCTATAACCAGGAGCCCCAGGAGAGGGAATCTCACCGCTGTGCTGAACAAAGCATTCTGGGGAATACCATAAGAAACAATTACTTGAAAAATAAGAAAAACAAATGACATTTAAATTGGACATTGTCAGATGAGGAGTTTTCAGCAAAAAGTAATTAGGAAAAAAAGATTATTCTCTATCTACATTAAAAATATATACACAGTGTATAAAAGTATGCAATGCATCCCAGGAATAGTGAGGTGTGATGACACTTTAGCACAAAGTTTAGAAAGCAGAGATAAATAGGTTGGCATCACATTGCATGTGACCTTGCAAGCCACACTAGGAGCATTGCCCTGTGAATACTGGGAGGCCAACATTATTTAAGAGGTGACATAATCAGTCTATGGTTTAGAAAGAGTGGTATATTGCCAGCATAGAGGGTTATTCCAATGGGGACGATTTTGAAGACACTGCAATAATTCAGGTAAGCAGTTACAAGACCCCTAAATGAGGTGATATACTAGTAACTAAGAGGAAAGGACAATAGAATTTTTATGGAAAATGTGGTTTAGCAGACACTAGATTTGCGAGTAATTATATAATGCATTTGGAAAGGGAAGATTTAGGATTACGTTGACAAGATTCTGGAGAAATTCTGAATTTAGAGAGTAACAAAGAAGGACATGGTTTGAGGAAACATCTCAAATATTCCTATGAAAACTGATGACTAACAATGAGGAAATGGTAGCCTAGCACCTTGTTTCTCCCCTGGAGTGTACCATCGCCATCACCTAGGAACTCACCAGACATGCAAACCTGGGGACTCTGCCTCCAATGAACTAACACACACCAGTGACCAAAGCCAAGCGAGCTGTTCTCTAATAGCTTTTCATCTTACTCTAATGGGAGCTAAATTCTGGGAATCATTATCCTAGCACTTAAAAGATATGGAAGGTGTCAAAAGCAAGTGAACTACCAGGAAGTCAAGAGACCAGTTTCATTTGAGGAGTGGCCTTTTTGTTGTTCAGTACAGGGGTTAGACCCAGAGCCTTGTGTATTCTAGATAAGCATTTTACCATTGAGCTATGTCCCATGGCCAAACTTTAGAAAAGACAACCCCAGATTTAGTTATTTTCTTTGCATCTGACTGGCTGTGTAACATGTTGTATGCTATGTGATACTCTTGGGAAAATGTCTTAAAATCTCTGTTTGATTTCTTGTGTCCTATGTGAGGATAATATATTGTTGCAATAGCCCTCACCAGAGATGTTTCTATTCTAAGTAGATGACGATTGCTTAAGGACCAATAACTGATCAACATACAGAGAATGAGAAACTGTGGGATATTCAGTTATAAATGGGACATCTATACCATACCCCTCATCCCAGAGCTTAGGAATCGTTATGGAAGAGGGGAACAGAAAATGTCTGAACCAAAGACAGAGGATGACTACGAAGAAATAGTATCTTCCGAACACAGCAGGGCAGCAGCGCACATGAACCCACAGCAATTGTGTCAACATGCAGAAGACTATGCAGGCTCAAGGCCCACAAAATCCCAGCATGGAGAGGGGAGGGATGGACATGAATTCTCCTAGCCGAGGAACTTTTGAGATTAATAGCTTCTGGGAGAGGAAGAAACTGTTTTCTTTAAGAGTGTAGACCTGGAAAGTCAACCACACTCCGGTAGGAGGCCACACACCCAAGAATATATGGGCAGCACAAACTGAACTTGATAGGTTAAAGAGGGGAAAAAAGGAGGACAGAGTTAGGTGGGTGGGAAGGAGGACGTTGATCTGGGAGGAGAGGGGAGAGGGAGTAGAGATGATCAAAACACATTATATGAAATCTTCAAAAAGCTAAAAAAAAAAAGGGGGGGATAATTTTTAAAGATTTTTTTTAAAAACCTGCTCAGAGAAGGAAAAGAACTGAAAAAGGAGCATATAACTAGTCTGAGACACTGAGACAGTGCTGAGGATTAGTGGAGTTACGAAGCTTGGATGGATGTGGTAAGTAGTGGACCATTGTCTCCAGCAAGGGGATAAACACAAATAATGATGTGAGAACAGATGCTGCTGCTGAGCAGAAAAGATGAGCGATATGAGAATGGCCAACAAGGCCCACAACAACCAGCACAGGCTACACAATTCAGAAATTCTCCTGCGCCGGAGCTGAGCAGCTCTCTGTCAGACTTCTGGATTTGACTCCACTATGTGACCAGCTTTGTGGATTCAGTCAGGAAAGTTGCTCAACTTTTCTTTATCTCAGTTTGATTTTTTATAAAATGGGCATAAAAATAATATCATGTACTTTATTGTTTTTGTGACAAAGCAGTGACTTTGGGTAGAGAATTCAGAATAATGTTGGGCATGCAATAAGCTCTTGTTGAATTTTATTCACATATTATTACACTTTTGAGGTTAAGTTGAGGGACATGAGAGCTCATAAAGTTACCAAAATCATAGCACGTAGCCAGGAGTGAAATTATCCTTGAAAGGCACAAACAAATTAGAGAAGCATCAAAAGAGAAATGATCGTCTCAGCTAACAAACATACCTATGACAGACATCCTTTTTCTGATGTTGTTGAAGTCCAGAAAGGCAAGTAACTGATAAGTAACAGGTGTTCCCAATTCTTCCACTGTTATTGTCTCTGGGGTCCGAGACTTAAAAACAAACCCCAAATTTCTAGCAGCGGTAACTAGAGCTCCTTCATCAGGTGACTGAACTTGGTAAACCAGCTGTCCTAAAATGAAGAGACAAGCACGTTCAGGGCCGAGGGTAATAACTCATGTCCATAACTCCAATGCTAATCCCAATGCATTCTTTAATACCCAACTTTGGCAGCAACTCTAAATATTTTTCTATCCTTAGATAACGTCCACTCACTAACCATCTGAAGCCCTGGGAGACCCCAAGTCTCCATGCATACCACCATGCAGTCCTTCCCCACCAAAGTATCCAAACGTAAGGCTGCCTCTCCTCTGTGTTTCTTGGGTCACAGATTAGAGCTCTTCACTGTCAGTGACTTGAGGGTCTAACTAAAACATTGTAATACACTAACTCATATGATTCTCAGGATAAGCCTTTGGAGGAAATGATTATTTAAATAGCAATTTTCATTTTTATATTGATGGGACCTGTGGCTGAAAGAGATTATATGAGCATTAAAAAGATAAAACAAAAAGTGAGGAAGCCGATGCGCTGGCCTTTCCTTCATTAAGTATTAATGAGCATTTTATGAGACCAAATGTGCAAAACTTCACCAAAATATAAAGGATCAAATCAAGATGTTGAAGACTTGTTGCTTAATAGTGTGTGTGCTGGGGTGGAGTTAAAAGGAGACAGAAAGAACAAAACATGTGGAAAAACTACATGGGTAGAGATGTTTAGTCTTTATAGTGCTCAAGATAAATTGTTAATAACTGGGTTTTCTATTAGTGGATATACTATTCCTTGTGAACAATAAAAACCTACTTGTCTGCATATAATCCATTAGAAAAAATCCATGAGATTGCATTTATAAGCAAGTCCAGGAGCAAATCAGTTAAGAGGCTGAAGCAGAAAGATTTCCGTGAGTTTGAGGCCAGCCTGAGCTTCAAAGTGAATACCAACCTAGTCAGGATACATAGCAAGGTTCTGCCTCAAAAATCAAAAGAGGAAAAAGGGATGGTAAAATAGTTACTTCAGAATCTTTCATAGTTTACCAGCAATAGGTAAGATGCAAATTTACCACCATTAGGTAGAAATTTCTAAATAAATAAACAGCATCTATGGATTAAAGAAGAAATAAATGTTACAGAATATAAGGTAGATAAATATATGAACAAATCATACAAATTGACTATAGTTATAAAAATGGCACCTGTGAGCTTTTAAAGGAATGGAGACTACGATGAGAAGATTTCATGTGCCAGGACAGGCTTGAGAACCACTGAAGGCTCTTTGTTTTACTCAAAAGATGGCTCATGCTTTCATGAGTTTATTATGTTAAAATCTTGATGTTAACCACTAAAATAAAATAATAAAGGTACATTGTTTCCAAAGTAGCAGGATTCAAAAGGAATAAATCTATGAAAAGACCAAAAAAAATAAAATAAGAGCGTAAGAAAGGAAAAGTAGGACAGACTAAGATGGTTGAAAAGAACTTCAAATGTTATCAGTACTTGAGCTTTAAGTATTAAAACTAAGTGTAGTGGCAACAAATAAGCAAATGAACCATATGCTCTCTTATCCTTAGCATTGTCTACACTGATGTATTTTTAATGTTAAGATAGATCATATACAAGAGATGTATCCAAAATGTAAGGGGCAACAAAGGAAGACCAAGAAAAGCTAAGTACACAGATGTCTATGAAAGAAGGCCAGTCAACTACAGTAACCTCCAAGACAAAAATGACTACTGGGGACAATGAGATCAGACAGGCTATGATTCAATGAAGATGGAAGTCTGAACTATTATCTAGCATGACCTTATAAAGCAAACATTGGCAAAACTACAAGTATCATACAAGTGTGCTATCTATTTGGTGCTCTTGGCATATTTTGATGAGCTGAGAAACTGAGCTGTCAAAGTAATCCATTAGAAAAATCCATGAGATTGCTCATACCTTTTATTCGAGCACTTAGAAGGCTGAGACAGAAGGATTACCATGAGTTGAGGGCAGCCTGAGCTACAGAATAGCAGTCTGTCATCAAACAAACAAACAAAAGAATAAGAAGCTTTAGCAATATAATTAAAATATTGTTGGATATATATGTTTAGAACACAGTATCCTCAAATTATAGAATATGCATTCATCTCAAGCATTTATTAAATATTCATGAAAGTCAAGCATATACCAAGCCATTATCAAGCTTCAACTAATTTTAAAATTAATATAAGTCAATAAAATAAATTTTAAAAATATACTAAAACTTCTGTCATTTACTAAAACAGAAAGTAAAAGAAAAACCTTCCTACCAGGTAGTGGTGGCACACACCTTTAATCCCAGCACTCCAAGACAGAGGCAGGAGGACTCTATGAGTTTGAGGCCAGCCTGGCCTACAAAGCAAGTTCCAGGACAACCAGTGCTACAGAAAGAAACCCTATCTCAAAAACAAAAACTCTCCCTAAAGTACTTGCATTTCCCACTCTCTTGTTCTGAAACTTCACTCTGTCAGAGACCGAACCCACAGTCCCTCCATATAACTTCCCCTTGAAACAAATGCATAGCAATATCCTCAACCAGGAGCTGGTTTTAGATGTGAACTCTCTCCTTCTCTCTAAGTGACATTTAGGCAGTGAAGTTTTGTTCTGAAAGTTCCTTAACATGTATGGATTTGTTTGAGCCTGACCTACACATTCCACAACAAAAGCTTTGAAATGAAAGCAAGCTCACATTACCTCAAAACATAACCCCATCGGTGGGATTTGGTGTCCAGAGACAAGAGGTAGAAACCATTGAAAACATGCCCATTTCTAACTCTTATCTCTTCAGAAATCCTTGTGAGTGGCAAGAGACATTGACCAGCCACAAGAAAGGCTGAAGAGTGAACACAGGAAATGTTGAGTGTGGGGTGCAGACAGTTGGAGCTCTCATTCGTGTACAGTGGGGATATAAAATGGTATAGTAATATTTTTTAAAAAACAGTTGAGCATTTTCTAAGAAGTTTAAACATATTCTTATATGATGAGCTGGAAACTTCCATTCCTAAGTATTTAGGCATCCTCCTTCCAATTTTTTAAACAAATAATTTTTAAAAGATATAAAAAGTCTTTGTGGCAACTTTACTTGCAAAAGCTGAAATAATCTGTGTATTAACAGAGAACTAGAAAAGGTTGTGGCATGTTCATACGGGGAATGCTACTTTAATAAAAGTGAAATTAATAACTGAGATACCAGTACCAATGACAGAACATGGCACACAGAGTATATACTGTACAATTCTGCTTAAGTGGAGGACAAGAACGGCAAACTCATCTCTAGTCATTGAAGCCATGGCAGAGCTTAGGTGGGCTAGAGTTTCTAGAAACTGAATGGGAAGGTCAGAAGTAACTTCGCTGCACTGATGGAAGAGATTTACGTCTTGATCCGAGCAGTACTCCTAGAGATATTTGTAGCTGTCAAAGCTAACCCAGCTTCATTGTTTACACATGTGCGTGCGTGCGTGTATTTTGAAGATCTTCAAAGCACTGAGTTGTAGCACAATGTAAATTTTTAATAATGCCAGAATTGAAAGTGAATCTACAAATGGGAGAACTATCTGAAAGATAAAATGCCAAATTGATCAATAAAGAAACAAAGATAGAGGAGGAAAAATCATAGTTCAAAAAATTGAAGAAGAAAATGAAGGCAGAGGTAAGAGAAAGAAAGAAAGCACCAATAGTCTCCAAACTCAGTCAACAAGTGGGAACAGAATCTTGGAAGCCTCGTTAGTAAAACTACTTAAAGAACTCCATTAGACACCGCTGGACCACTGTGCTCCTTCTCCAGCCAGCTCACTCCGAATGGCAGGCTGAAGCAATACTTCTTCTATGGATCCATCCTTAAAAATATTTTTCTACACTGGCTGGGTTCAAGGCACCTCCAAAAAGTGTCAAGACCTGAGTCTGGGACCTGAGACCAGAGGTGAGAGAGGGCAGTCACGTCAGACTACCACAGACTAGGAGGGGAATAAGAAAGCGAGCCTTACATAATTTTGTCTCTAATAAGAGCCCTGGCAGACTCCTTGTCCTAGCCCTGGAAAAGCAAGACAGTAACATAGGTGACATGACTCCCAGGACAGAGACCCTACATCCAGAAGGTCAGTTACATGATCTTCTTCATCCATACAACCTGAGCAACAGATTGACGCAATAAATGCCATTCACCAAGCAAGAATTCTCTCACACAATAAGGAACAGACAACCAGAAATCACCAGACATTTGAGAACAACACGAAAGTTAGATGCAGAAGATGGGGAGGGAGGGAGGGAGAAAGGGAGGGAGGCAGGGAGGGAGAGAAGAAGAGAAAAGACAGAAAAAGAGAGACAAAGACAGAGAAAGGCAGAAAGAGAGAAAACACTCAATAAAATACAGTATACTGGATGAAACAAAAGCAAATTTCAAATTAAGTATAATTAATATCCTCAATGAGATCTAAAGAATATCATAACATTAATGGAAAACAGATTGCTATTAAAAATGAAATAGGGTTTGGGAAATGAAATAAACTCAAAAGGCAGAAATAAAAGAGACCTCCTTAAGGCAATTCCCAGAAGGGAATATAATAATTCCTTGTGGTGTTAATATTATAAAGATCAATTAAAGCCATAAATAAAATTATGCAGATCTTCAAAGCAATTAAAATCGAAAGAATGGGTTAACCCAGCACTTATTACTTCCTTGGGCAGTAATTTTAACTTAATATTTGGTAGCAAAAGGAAACAAAATTTACAGGTGAGACCATTAGACTTCAAAGGAAGAAGTTGATTCTCTGGCATCATTGATTGCCTCCCAGCACCAAAATGTAAAGTCAGCCAGCTTGTTTGGGTGTATTTTATGAACTTGAGCCCCACCAACCATGTGGCATGTAAAAGGCCTTGATGATGACTACAGTTTATCCCCATTGTACGTCATCTTTATCCGTTAGATGTTCATGTGCTATGTGACTCAACTGTGTCACCCATTTCTTCTGGGTACTAGAAGTTTCACAGCCAAATGTGGTGCTCAGTCAAAAGAAGCATTTCATCTGGTTGAAGGACATATTTGGAGCTTTCTTTATTTATTTTTTTTTCTCTGTAGCTTTGGAGCCTGTCCTGGAACTAGCTCTTGTAGACCAGGCTGGCCTCAAACTCACAGAGATCTACCTGCCTCTGCCTCCCGAGTGCTGGGATTAAAGGCATGCACTGCCACCACCACCCAGGCTGGATCTTTCTATTGGTACTGTAACTTTTTCTTTAAAGTATTTATGGGGACCAGAGTGATGACTCAGCAGTTAAGAACACTGACTACTCTTTCAGACAATCTGGAGTTCACATCCCAGCACCCACAGAGCAGCTCACACCTATCTGTAACACTAGGCCCAGGTGATCAAACACCCTCTTCTGGCCTCCATGGGAACTGCACACAAGTGGAATACAGATTTGCATGCAGGCAAAACACCTATACACATAAATAAAATTAACACAAAATAAAAATATTTCCTTGTTTATAAGAAGTATTCAGGATAACAACAAACAACAAACTGTTTGGAATAGTCTATCTTTATTTAGTTCAGAAATCCTTCCATTTTAATACCAGTGCTTATCTTTGTCATATTTTTTAAAAGATCCCTACTCAGGCACACTTCACTTACCTGCACCGTTCTCCTCTGACATTACAGTGTGGCAGAGAGCAAGCAAGCGAAGGAATTCGTGCACTTTGGGGTCCCCCAGTTCAATGGCTTCCATCAGACTGTGGTCAGAGAAATGAAGTGCTCTTTCTGACTGAGGTTTGTCTGGGATGTCCACAGCCTCCTTTTTCTGTAAGAGAACACCACCACTGAGTCAAACTTTTTCCAGCAATAATCCATTGTTATCTTTTCATTTTTGACCTTTATACTCTTCATGGGGCTGTAATCACCTTACTTTAAAAAAAATAACTACAACCATTAATTAATCCCAGATTGTTTGAAAGATATAAACTCTAATATCCATTCACCCGCTGCTTGTAGCCGAGTAAGGTTTCCATCCCAGAGGGAAGTTCATAAAGACACAGGATGTTAAGGAGGAGGAGAAACATTCCACCCTGCAAGGAAGATTAATCTTAAACTCAGCAAGTACACACTCAGAAGAGCTTCAGGAAGTCCCTGAAACCAAACAGATTCAATAGACTCCTCCTTCCACAAGTATATAAGCAGTAAAGACGTGTATAAACCGTAAAGGATGCTAACCGACCAGAAACACTGCCTGAAAGGGCCAGAGATCAGCCAGGCTGCCTAGAAGAGACTCAGACGCACTGAGCTGCCTGGAAAAAGACAGTCTCTGATCGACCGAGCTGCCTCTAGGTTGTGTGGTTTTCCAGCTTTCGTGAGCTGTCACCACTCTAAGGTGGGCTCTGGTGACTCAGCTGTCTGAGATAGTCTGCTCCCGCAACCCCTCACCCATTTTCTTATGAATACTCCTAACCCAATAAAACCCTTTGGCTCACCAAGATGGCCTGTGGTGGTATCATTTCTTTGGCCTGTCACCGGTTTTCTATCTGGGGTGAGTAGGTTTTTGTTCTCATTCCCTTAGGAACAGTTTCACACAACACAATCACCATATACCTTTGTCTATTTGGAAACTCTAACCTGATCTCTCCATCTTTTTGCCTTTTGTTGATTTCATGTGGTCATCCCTCATCTTTAGGACAATTATGTTGTAATTTTAGGAACTTTATGACAGTCTTAGAAGTAATAGAATGTTCGTTTCCCTTCACAAACAGATTGTATCTCTCAACTTCTCACTTTATAAGGGTACTACAACCGTTCAATTACTTTGGCCCTCCCCTTGCATTTTTGTATCCAGGCTGACGACACATGCCATCTACTTTGTAACCAACATTCAGTATCCCCTCCAAAGATGAAATCTCATGCACATTATTTAATGGTATTAACGGTCAAGTTTCACACTATGACTGACTTCCTTTTCTTTGGCTTCAAAGTCTGAATCCATGTGCACCTGACAGGGATGATGAAGTACAACTACCTGGACACACCCCCCTCCATGTCCAGAATTACATTCCATCCTTAATTTGGAGTGGGGGGGGGGAATGCTGGTTTTCATGCATTCTCGTTTTTCAAAAGTTTCAATGCGTCCTTTTGTGGGATGAATAAATGATGCTTTTGGCAACATGCTCCTTTCCCCCTTACCATGGTTTTATTCACTACCTGATTCAGTATTTCCAGGAGCTATAGGGCTGAAGGGCTACAGAGCTACAGGGGTATGCTCTGCCTAGAGGCAGCTGCCACACTTTCAGTCCCTCTATCACTATATAACTTCGATCACCCATAAAGCCATCTAGCAGAGGGCAAAAAATTACGTTTGGGGCTGAAGCTTGAAGCAGTGTTGAGCTCGCTCACTATTCCTCAGCATCAGTCAGGTCCTATGGCATCACAGGAGCCCTAATTAGTTGTCTTGACCCTGTCCACCACATCAAGTACCTTTGCAGAAGCCAAGGAAGATGGAATGGCAGAGAGAACTAAGTAGTACAAGCAACCCTATCCCTGCTAGCTCTAAGAGTAACGAGACTTGGTAACACTGAGGGGCTTGGCAGAGATTCCTCTGAACCTCAGAGGCCGAGGTTAGGGGGTCCATCATAGCCAGGTCCACAACACTGGCATCAAACAGCCCCAGAGTCTGTAGCAACTGCATTTGATTAGCCTGGGTGGGCCAGGGCAGTCGGCACACCAGTGGGATGATTTAAACACCTCTCCCCACTATGTCTGTGGGACCCTGGGCACCTGTCATCATACTCTCACTGAGATACCCTGTCCTGGTGCCAGCAGAGCAGCCAGGGCCCAGTGCTTAGCACTGTCCCAAGAGGAATGAAGAATAGATTGGGCTTCTCCACAACAGGGGCAGGCTGGTGATTGGGGATGGAGCACCAGAGACCAATGCCATCTGAATTTCCCACCTGGGCCCCTGGTGTAACCAGAGACCCAGCCCCCACAGGATGACCATTACAAGAAGAGGATAGAAGAGCCAAGATGTCAGCCATGTTAGTATAATGGCAAGATGGACTGGTGACCCCAAAACAGATGTCTCCAATAGACAAAATCCTGCTGGCTGGGCAGCAAGGCCACATCCTGCATTATGGGACTTCATGTCCCTGCCAGTCCCCAGACATGCAGGACATGCAGCTCATTCCCACTTCCACGACCTGGGCTCTGGCTGAACTATTTAGTAAAGTGGGAAAAAAGACATGGGACAGGGAGGGGCCCTGGTGAGGGACTTGCAATAAGAGCAGGCTGCAGAGTCTTCTGCTTGTGAAGCCACCAATGTCGACCTCTTGGTGCGGAATCTGTCTGTCCTACCAGGTCGGTGAGCATGCCTTCCTGGGCCAGCGTGGAGCTGAAGGAGCAGATTAACTGATAGTTATGGGTCCTCTTCTGCTCATCGGTCTTGAATTCCCCTTCTCCATGTCCCCCCTGAGACAAACCTCACAGTTTACAGTCTTGGCTTCCACACACTTCAGCAGGGTTAGCTAGTACTTTTCTCCACTCATGGGTTCACTGGGCCTTCTCAGTCCAGTCTTCTCTCCACCATCTGTCTCCTACCATCTCCTTCTCCCCAGGGCTGCTGAACCCTGTTGTCTTGGCTTGGTCTGATAGAAAATGAGGAACCTTTCCCACCATCTGTAAGTGCCATGGGACTCAGTTCACTACCCTCAGCAAGGAGCAGCAGGCCCACTCTGATGATGGGACCCAGGTCACTGACATCAGCACCCAGTCAGCTGTGATTGTCTCCCAAAAGCACCTTGGTGATGTGGGAGATGCCGGGCCTAGAAGGCTGTGTTGACCTCACAGAGAAGATGGTGAATGAAAGTATTGCCAATCTTGAAAGCTGTGTCTGTGTTCCCATTGGTAGAGGTGGGAAGGGTGGCCAGTATGCAGGCACAGACACAGCAGGACTCCCACCCAACAGCTGGTCTTGATATAACTGATAGATCATTATGAGATTCTCGAAGCTTCTCAGCCAAGATATTGGTGATGTTGGGCTGCATCACCGACAGCTGCCTATCTGAAGAACTAATGATCTCGGCTACTCTGTCCACTCTGCATGTAGCTCATGGCAGAACTGAGTTCTGCATATCATCCTTGTCACCTAGTTGTCCTTGCCATGGGAGTGCTGCTGAGGTGGGCACACTGCAGCTTGACCACAGCCCTTACCTACTGCCAGCTCTTCCCCCGCTGCATAAGGTCCTTGACATAGCGGTGATTGTCTAGAGAGGCTGGTAGCTACTGGACAATGTGGATAGGAGTCAAGGGAACCCCACTGAGGCTGTTTCCCAGAGGTTTCACCAGTGGATTGAGTTTGCTGGGAGAACTATGCATTTGAACTTGTAGGCATGAAACAGTCACCTCCTCCGAACCACTTGTGTGGGTGCCCTCAAAGTTAGCTAGGGCCCTGCCTGTCTCCAGTACCGGGGTGGAGGCGGGAGGTCTTGCCTCTGTGTAGATTGGTCTTCTCAAAGAGCTGTGACTCATGACACTTATCAGCCTGAATTGGCACTGGTTTTGTTACTCTAATCCCTGCAGGGCCTCCATGGCTGTTTGTCAGTTCACCTTCAGTACGGATAGCCTAGCATCATACTTAATCCTGTGACTGGATATCACGTTCAGTAGCAAGGCCCATATGTTTCATGATGACCCATCAGGCTTCATCTGTCTACTTCCTATCCCTCCCACAATCCAGGGCTCATGACCAATATGGTGGCATTTCAGCCCAACCAGCTCAAAGATAGGCCCAGTGATGACAAGGCAGCCTGAACTGTTTCTTGGAGAGGTGATGTGCTTTCGGCCTGGCATGGCAATTATGTGCCTTGACTTGCCTGGGGGCATTGCCAATTGCACAGCCTTGGCTCCCAGAACTGAAGGCCTTTAGCGACATCTTTCACGTGGCCCAGGGTAGGGTCCACATCCATATTTCAGTAGCATACTAAATATGACTGTTACAATAGCTGAGAATCAGCTGATGGCAAAGGTCATAGCATTCACGATGTCATATTTCCCACCAGTGTAGAGACCTTACCTTGCCATGAAAGCTGTACTTTTCCATCCATTTGAGCAGGCAGATGAATCCATATGCAGCCCCCGGCATTTAATCTCAAGGTCACAGAACTCCACTTGTACCCTTTGACACCAAAATTGATGGGACATCCTGACCTGACTAAATTCATTTTGAGAGCAAAATCTGACCTGAAATAGTGTGTGTGTTGCTATAGCCCCTTTTGAAGTACTAGTAGGTCTGAATTAACATTTGCTATTGCAAATACAGCAATGTGTTCTGCTGGTAAGCACACCCTTAAATCTCACTAAACATCACTAAAGAAAGCAGTGGGTACAGGGTATTATTTTTCTACAACCCAAAAATTGGGAATATCTAACCATTCTTCGTTAAATTTATTACTGGCATGTATTATCGTTTGGCATTTGATTCTGAAGTTAAAAGAACAGATGCTCTTCTAACTACTTTTTAAAAGAAAAACAACGCTGAGAGAAATTATCCATTCTGAGATACAGTTTTTCAACACCTGAGGTAAAATTGCAGCCAGGTGCAAGCTCTTTCATCCTCAAACCAGCTTTATTCTAAAATGAGTAATACTGAATAAATATTATTGATAGTGGGCCAGAAGGCAGGCTAACAGCTTTATGAATTATGGGGCATACAGATCCTAACAAGCATCTGGAACAGGCGCTATTTTTCCCATTTTAAGATGAGAATCTGAGCCGGGCGGTGGTGGCGCACGCCTTTAATCCCAACACTTGGGAGGCAGAGGCAGGCGGATCTCTATGAATTCGAGGCCAGCCTGGTCTACAAGAGCTAGTTCCAGGACAGGCTCCAAAGCCACAGAGAAACCCTGTCTCGAAAAACAAAAACAAAAACAAAAACAAGAAAAAAAAAGATGAGAATCTGAATTGTCAAGGCCAGCTATAGAGGAAGTGGCAAAGTCAGAACTGAGCAGAATTTTCTGCTTTAAATATTTTGTAGCTACAGCTTCCTAATCTAGCTCTTGATTATTTCCGTATCCAAACACAATTAAATAACCACTACCATTTATCACGTTTGCATTATACTAGCTTTTTTTCATTTAAGCATTTGTTACATCTTGAATGTAATAAGTAGTGAATGCCCTTGAAAAGTCCACATATGAGAGCTTGGTGTCCAGAGGGGTCATGTCAGGCAGTGCTCTGAACCTTGAGAGGAGGCAATCCCAGTGGGAATGACTTTGGCCATTGACAGTCCTTAAAGGGATTAGATGCCTCTTTCTTTTATCTGATTCAAAATGTAACTGTTTGCAATATCTACTAACCTGCAGATACCCGTGCATTTTTATGTAGTAATCCCATTTCTTAAA
Source organism: Dicrostonyx torquatus (assembly GCA_028555095.1). NCBI lineage: Eukaryota > Metazoa > Chordata > Mammalia > Rodentia > Cricetidae > Dicrostonyx > Dicrostonyx torquatus. Next base: position 1,244,841 of record JAQHUG010000051.1, on the reverse strand, counting down.
ATGCATCCCACAGAACTCTCCAACATTGTGAAGCAGCATACTTACCCAGTTTTCCTCTAAGTTTTCTTTACTACCAAACTATAAGAAATGTTTTAAATTCCCATCAGTGCATATATACATATATATGTATGTATGTATATATATATATTATAGTACATAGATAACAGGTTAACATTTAGCAATCAAAAATAATAAGCATTGAAAATTGATCCCTTAAGGTTTCTGAGGCTGAAGGTTGAGGAAGAGTGTGTACCACTACATGTTTATAAACAGTGAAACACATTTCTTCACATATGCAGAAATGTCTCTAAAGGTTTGGAAACTGTGTGATCAAGATACCTAGATTAGAGGAAATTTTGAACCATGTGAATTTATTTCTTTTTGTATTATACTTTATGTGTCTCGTGGTGGGTGATACAAATCAGGCCTTTAGAAACGTGTCACACCTTAAAAGCATATACAGTTTAAAATTAAAACAGAGAATTAAATGTGTGTCTTCTCTACCTTAGTTATTTCTTTCTTCTGGCTCAGGTCATCTAGTACTTCACCTGCTAAAACAAACATTGAAAGTAAATAGTAAGTAAAATTGAAGTTAGTTTAGATACTTAACTTTAGAAAATAAACCTAGTATTTTGTTTTGTTTGGGTTTTGGTTTCTTTACACTTTGGGAAGACTATAATATAATTACATCATTTACCCCCTTCTCTTTCCTCTCTCTAAACACCGTTATATACACCCCTTCTTTCTCTCTTTAAATTAATGGTCTCTTTTTCCATTAATTGCTATTGTATATGTAAATAAATACAAGTAAATATACATATATCCCTAAACACAGCCTGCTCAGTCTGTAGAATATCACTTGTATGTATGTTTTCTGGGTTGACCATTTGTATCGGATAACAAATTGATGTGCTCTTCCCTGAAGCACTACCACTAGCTGGAACAGAATTTCAAATACTGGCCCAATATTTACAGCCCTATACATGGCAATTAATGTAGTGAGATGCTTATGCTTAAGATAAAGCTAAAATAAGTAGACGTTAAAAAAAAAAAAAGAAGAGACATGCATCGCCATCTTAGGCATCACTCAGCCCTCATAAGAGCAGCTTTGTTCCACAGTAGATGGTGATTAAGCCAGAGACCCACAGCTGAGAGGCTGTGGAATGCTCGGTCCTAGAGAGAGCATCTGTATCACACCCTGTTCATCCAAGGCTCAGAGGTCATGTCAGAGGAGGGGACAGAGAGATTCTAAGAGTTGTAAGACGTGGATGGCTCCAAGGAAACTGTATTCTGGAAACCACAGGACAGGTATGAACTCAGAATAGTTGAGACACCTTGCCTAAGACCTGCATAATCATGCATAGGTCATACAAAACGCCACTGTGGAGAGGTGATGTGGTCACCAAGTCACACTCCCAGCTAAGGATCTGTTGTCATTTGATAGCTACTGGCAAAGGGAAAGTCAGTTATCTTTATGGGTGCAGCCTCTAGTGGGTAGAATATCCTTCAGTAAAGGCCACACATACAAGAGTAGATATATTCGCAGCATACACTGCGCTTGATGATGGGTTAAAAAAAATGAAGACACCAGGTTGGGTGGGTAGGGAAAGTGGCAGGAATCTAGGAGTAATCCTGGGATGGGGTGAACGTGATCAAAACACATTGCACGAAACTCTCAAGGAACTAAAACAAATGAGCAACAATGATTAAATGGAGAACGCTGGGTGATAATGCTCCCCATAAGAGCTATAGACTCACAAAACCCCAGTGCCTGCCCTGGGAAACCTCCTTTGGATCTGGTGGTCAGGGTGAGTCCAAGAGCCTTAGGAAACACTATAGATAGGCATTGCTCTTGGTTATCTCCTAGAACTTAAAGGCAAAATCCTACGCTAAAGACACCAGACACAAGACTTCGAGGAATCAAGTTGGAACTAACCTGGAAGACTCTTCCCTGAGAACTAATTTTAACAGTATATGAAGATATTATGTGAGCTTTCAAAGGGAAAAAATAATGCTTATTTACACTGCTGTGTATACACTTACTTTTATTTTTCAGGGGCCACAGTTAAGTGATTACATTGAGGCTCAGAAGAGGCTTTTGAAGTGCTCTAGGAGTGTTGAAGCCATAGGAACTTTTGAAGTCAGATGGAGCACATTTTGTATCATGAGCTGGCCATGAGCCTAAAAGATGGCCATGAGCCTTAGGGAGCAGGGCTGAATGTCATGGTTTGAGTATGCCATGTCACTCATAGGCTCCCATGTTTGAACACCTGTTTTCCAGCTGGTGGCACAGTCTGGGAAGGGTGTGGAACCTTTGGGTGTTTTTCTAACCTTCCCCTGGTATTTGTAGGGCTGATACTATTGAGTAGGACTCTTTTTTATTTACAGTAGTGAGGGATTTGCATATACCTGTACCAGACACTTACATCATCACCTTCAACAACCTGGCATGAGGAAGCCTTTAAATCAAGTTTTATGGATAAGAAAGTAGAAGAACAAAGTCAAAAGTGGAATGACTATATTATAAAAAGTCAGCATGGTGGGAATTTGAAACATGACTTTTTCTTCACATATAACTTCATGACAATGATATCTGATGTTTGCTTGTGTTTTTTTCTGGGGTGCAGGTCTAAGCTATGAAGGCGTCTCACTTGCCATGCAAGAGGAGTCCTTGAGCTAGTAATGAATCTATTCAACCTCCTGAAACACAAATCTCGGGTTCACATGGTCATGGTCCTATATGATCACACAGGCATTCATTCTAATAAAATGATGAAAAGAAGAGAAACAACTGTGTCTTTGTACTAAATGGTCCCATTGCAGGACTAGTGATAAACAGAAGAAAAAATAAAGTCTAAGAAGATAATAGTTCTGAGTCCAAACACAAGATGTAAATAAGTGTGCTGGCTAGTTTTATGTCAACTTGACACATGTTAGAGTCATCAGAGAGGAGGTAGCCTCAACTGAGAAAATGCCTTCATAAGATCACGCTGTGGGTCACTTTTAAAATCTGTGGTTGATGTGGTAAGACCCATCCCACTGTGGGAGTTGTCATCCCTGTGCTGATGGCCCAGGGTTCAAATAAATAAATAAATAAATAAAACAGCCTGAGCAAGTCATATGGAGCAAGCCAGGAAGCTGCACCCTCCACAGCCTCTGTGTCAGCTCCTGCCTCCAGGATCCTGCCCTGTTTGAGTTCCTGTCCTGACTTCCTTTGATGATGAACAGTGATGTGCGAATGTAAGCCAAATAAGCCCTTTTCTCCCTAAGTTGCTTTGGTCATGGCATTTCATCACAGCAACAGTAAACTAGGATGACAAGTCAGAGCAAAAAGCTACAGTTTCCCAAAGCCCAGATCTATGGTTCAAAACAAGATTAAGCTGTGCCCAAAAAAAACAATTCTGAACAGTCTGGAGGTGTGCAAGAAAAAACATGTTTCAAGGGCATAAATGCATTATAAATTATAATGCATATAAATCAGAGCCAAAAGAGAATACTTAACCCTTTCCATTCCTTTCCTGTATACTATGAGGGAAATTATAAACTTTCACAGGCTTTTTAAAATATGAACATTTACAAAGATCTTGAGACCTCTACTTGAAAATGTTTCTAAAAGTAGTCTGCAATAAACATTTCTACAAATGGCTATTGGTCCACTTGTCTAATAATTTCAAACTGCTTCTCATAAATGATACTACTATGTTAATATGAAGCAAAAGGATTCCCAAATTTTATAATATCCTCTAGCAATCTAAAATATTCTTACTTACACTACTATTTAGGTCAAGGCAGTATTCTTAGAAAGTCTCTGAAAATGATGTCCATACATTTTAAGTAATGGTTCTATGCTCTTTACTAGGAATGATGGAACTATAAGGCATGCAAGAGTGCATAGGCTGGAAGTCACCATGTCCACTCCCAAAGATGGCAGGATATGCAGCAAGGAGTACAAGAGAGCTTAAGAAACCATTACTGCAGGGTTGATGTGGTGGGGTTCAAAGAGAGAGAAGTCAAAGGCAGAACAGTGTTTCTTGATCCCTTGTTTTCCTTCAGAGTCAAATTTGCTTTAAAATATTTGGCAAATTTCCTTCCTGTTAGGAGACCAAAAAAAATGTAGTCTCTCTTGGAACTCTTTGACTTCCATGAATTAAGGTAAGAGATCCAGAAGAACACTGTGGAAGGCCGCATTGGACTCCCACGTTCTCTATGGAAGAAACTATCTACAAACTAGCTAATACCGGGTTGAGAAGGGCCAGGTATAAAAAGGATGCTTGAAAACACAAATACAGATTATTTATCCACATAGGAGGATGCATAAGAAAACTTGGCCGTGAAGGAACCCTAGAAAGTATACACTTCAGGAAATAAATACTAAATTTCATCACAAATACATGTGTTGATTTGGTCCCACAGCAAACATGAGAGGAAGCAAAAGACATTGGCTTAACAAGATAAATAATGCTACCTAGAACTCATCCTTCCAGGGAATTGGGCCTCTGGATCACTACAGAGAAAAACCACATGAAAGAGTATCAAAGGGAACCGTCTCTACCCATGAATGGCAACAAACCCTAAGTTCCATCAAATTGTTCCAAACGTGTATAACTAGTTATGGGTATCCATTATCTGCCAAGCATAATGGCAATGTTTAATAAGAAAGTCATGATGATGGGTAATGGGATATTATTTTTAATGATGTTGCTTATTTATTTATTAAGTTATCACTAAGAAGAAGAAACTATTCCCTTACCATAGACTCTCCCATTAATGGAACATTTTTTGAAAGTCATGATATTTTGAGTGAGAGTTCCTGTTTTGTCGGAGAAAATATATTCAATCTGGCCCAGTTCTTCATTGAGTGTGGTCGTCCGGGCTTCAGCAGGCATTGCTTTGGCAGTGTAATACATCTTCCGGTCCCAGTTTATAAAATAACTGTGTCCCAGACGGATTACTTCCACGCTGTGGTCCGTTAAGATGAGAAAGAAAGAAAAGAAAGAAGGAGGGAGGCAGGAAGGCAGGCAGGGAGGGAGGGAGGGAGGGAAGAAAAAGAGAGAGAGAGAAAGAAAGAAAGAAAGAAAGAAAGGAAGGAAGGAAGGAAGGAAGGAAGGAAGGAAGGAAGGAAGGAAGGAAGAAAGAAAGAAAGAAAGAAAGAAAGAAAAGAAAGATTTCATTAACATCTGAACACCACACTTTGCCAAATTCCTCAAGTGTTTTAAGAAACAAAAAATGTAAGTACTCTGTCCCTAGGTCCCCGTGATCTTCAGAAATGCCTCAGCTGAGAATCTGCTGTCTGTTCATAAACCTTAGGATCCAAGTGATTTCCTCACAAGCATCATAAGGCAAAATGGCTGCCTCATCAGGAAATCTCAGGCAATGGCCTGTGGTTCTCCATGTTAAATAAACCCAGTGGAGAGTTTTGTATGACAGGTTAATTTAAAACTCCATCTGCATCTCAGAGTAAACAAAACCTTATTGAAGATAGTTGGCATACATCTAGTTGGAAGAAATGTGTTCTAAGATATTGATAGGGTTTTACTTTGCAAATAAGCCAGCAGGAAGTCTCTCTTAAGTAGCAAGCAAACCGTGATGAATCTTGACTAAAAACAGTTTCCCACTTCCTGTCTACTAGGAAAAGACTACAGTTTTGCGTTCCAGTAATGACTTATATATTCAAACTCCAGAAAGGCAAAGTTTGTGGACAAGGGTCTTAGTCCAAAGTTGTCATCTATAATGCCAGATTGCGACAAAGTGAGGCGTGGCTCTTCTAGGAGACTTTATGGAAGGCTTTTCTAAGATTTGTGTCAAATTGTTCAATGCTTTCAAAGAACTATATTTCATAAAACTAAGTGCAACTTCAATAAAAAGATACATTTTCCCAGGAACTTCATTTTGAAAAGCACTTCTATTGATAACATAGAGTGATTTTATTCAGTTTTGCTTTGTTTTTATATAGTCCCACACCACACCTTAACAGATTTGTTCCTGGACATTATGGAATTTTACTGATAGAAGTTTTTAAATTATTGCTGACCTAAAAGAAAGCTTGAAAGTCACACACACAGACACACACACACACACACACAGACACACACAGAGACACACACGCACACACACACACACACACACACACACACACACACACATCGCCCACACTATTAGAAGCTTAGATGAATTCCGGCAGTGGTGGGAATTATTTTGAATGCCCAGGTTCATAATCACTTACATGCGTTATTTTTTTTTCTGGATAGGTTTATTTTAGTTTGAGTTTCCTGTCTTTGCTTACTGGATTTAAATTCAGGTCTTTATACATTAACAAGAGCATTTAGAGGAGCATAAAATTGTACTGATAATAGCAGAGACCTATAGTCTATTTCTTATCTGCTTTTTTTCTCATCTGCACTTGAAGAAGGCTGGGTGATGCGCACATCTTCCTCGAGTACTGAACGCTGTACATGTAGTCCTTCAAGTACACTGGGAATATCTACACTTCCAGCTAAGGGTAGTATGAGACAAGGTCATCTCTGAGTTTCTCCCAGGCTGCAGTACAAGCCAATGGAAAGCTGCAAAATTCCCTCATATTCTGGAGCCTTAAAATCACCTGTTGAGAATATGGGTCTCCTTTAGGCTTGGGAGGGTCTAGAAGGATGACAGTAGAACATGCAGCCCTTTCCTTCAGACATACACACCACACACACACACACACACACACACACACCACACCACACACACACCCACACACACACACCACACACCACACACACACACCACACACACCACACACACACCACACACACACACATACCAAACACACCACACACACACCACACACCACACACACCACACACACACACCACACACACACACACACCACACACACACACACACACACACACACACACACCCTGGGACTGGGCCTTTCTTAATGTGTAAACACACTGACAGCATGGAAATATCTTTTTCAAAATAAATGTTTTTGCTCACCTGGAATTGTTAACTGTTCAAAGTGAATCACGAACTCTCGCCATATGGCACTAGTTTACGTATTGTACCTATCCAAAAGCCTAATAGGGGCTTTTGTGGAAGCCTTCAGCCCTCATCACAGAGACACCTGGCGGTTCTCTGTTCCTGTATCACAGTGTTTAAGCACTTAGGACCAACAGCCTGAAATTTCTTGGAACACTCTTCTCATTGGGTTGAGATCACAGTCTCAGCTTTTCACCTTTACCAGTCCCAAATCCCTCACGGTTTAGGGACAGAGAAAACGAGGTGCAAGTGCCAGCCATTTCGATTCAGACTTTAGATCTTCATTCTGGCTATTCAATTAATTATGTAATCCTGATTAAATAAACTCCCCATTTTAACAGAGCTCTTTGAGAAGATCTGGGGGACACGTAAATGAGTTAACATATGTGACGTTCCTTATGCAAAACTTTGAAAAAGGAAGCAAAGCCATCTATGGGATGTGGCAAGGCCTCATACTCATGTTACATTCTAGAGCACCAGAGAAGGCGATGCAGAAGAAGGTTGTGTAAACAAAGTGCTGTGCCAACATCAAATTAATGTAAACACATACACATAGAACGGTATCTAAAGGTGAATTCAGAAATACAATTATTTTTAATGTCCTCATCTTATAGAGCAGCACATATTTGACAAATACAGAACAAAAAGAAGCCAAGAACTTTCATGAAGGCCACGGATATTATTAGCAATGCCAACAACAAAAACCTGGGCTGCTAATACTATATATATATATTTTTTTTTTGCTAACAACTACTTATTAAAAGTAAAAGGGGTGCTAACCTGGGAATCTAGCCAAGTTTAAAAACACAAAAAACTACCTCTCAAAACATTAAATGAAAACTACAAGAGCAGTACAAGAAAGACGATACAAAGAGCCTGTGTCCTCCACAAGGGCATAAACTACACATACACAGATGGTAAGCCACTGTGCGCACGTGCAGATGGTACACCTCTGTCACATTGGTTATTAGGACACAAGAGGAAAGCTACAAAGTTAATGTAGCTTTTATGACAAAGAGCAGCCTTTACTGCCAGCTTTGTAATGGGGTTCAAGCACAAGAGAGTCTCGGTATCAAAGATGAGCCAGCAGAATACAGATCCCACAGGGCTCAGGCTGCCCACAGCTGCAGAAGGCCCGGAGTGATTGGTGGTGGTGTGACCACATGCCTCCATTTCCCATCACTTGACATTTCAGCTTCCTGACCTTTATCCAAAACAAGAGTGAATTTTATTCATAACTTCCCTTGTTTCACTGAGGCTCAGTTTTTGGAAAGAGAAAAAAGAGGTTAGTCATAATTAGTGGAGATTCGGAGCTGAAGGTTTTGTATGTTGTTAAAGTCCTGATGGCAAGGACTGACAAACAACCAAGTCCTGGCTTGGCTCCAGGATCTCGGGTACTGTCTAACTCAGTCTTGGAAGAACTGGAGAATGTCTCGGGTAGACCTATCTAAGTCTTATAGAACACACTCATTCACACACATATCTGCATGGAGAAAAGGGAGGGGAAAGCAGGGAGGAAAACATGCATATGTTTGGAGAAAGAGAACACATACACAGAGAGCAAACACACACTCACACAGAGAAAGAGAGAACACACACACGAGAAAGATGAAGGCAGATACAGACAATGAGAGACCATTCTAATAAAGCTTTGTGGTACTAAATCCAGAAACTGTAGATCAGGATAGTGGGAAAAATGAACCATACTTTCCTAACAGTGGCCAAGGACTACAACCTACCTTATTGTGAGTCCTTTCTGTATTTATAATGGCTGCCAATAATAAGGTAATTTTCCTGTCGTTACACCTGCGGCAGACCTATGACAGGGAGGCCACATCTCAAAATATCCCAGGTTTTCTTTTTCTTACCTTAGACCACTCAATTTTATTGATCAGATTGCAAGAGCATAGCACAATTTACATGTTCCAAAGAAATGCATTCCTAAGAAACCTTACTAATGAAGGAGAAAATAAAATATATTCATTGTGATTTTTTAAAAGTACAAGTTAAACAGAATTAAAGAGCAAAGTCAACTCATTGCTAACACACGCAGCAGGTCACACACAGGGGGAGTGATGAAGTGATTGCATTGCAGTGTAAACGCTCACCTCACATATAACGAAATGGGCACAAGTGTGTTGAGGATGATAACATATGACCAGAAAGTTAAGAATCCTGAGAACAAGGAACTCTTCTCGCTTTCTCTCCAAAAGAGGAAAGTTCTGAACTGGTCTCCAACTTTACTCTCCCAGATTGAATTTCCTATTGCAAGAATAATTCCCAAGCATACCAGGAATCCAAAAATCTGAAACAAGAAAAGAAGTATAGAAGTGAAGGTTAATGTGAACCCTTAATTTGTCAAATCAACACAATGTAGCTACACGTCAATTTCTCACAAGAAACTATCATTTGAAAATCAAGTTATATAAACCTTTTCTTACTTAAAGTAAAGCATATGAATAAATTTTATATGGCTAAAATCTGACGTACATTTTCTCCCTTGATTCTCCCACTAACTCTCACTAAGGCAGATACAATTATTCACAGACTAAAAACAAAAGAATAAGCACAGAAAAGACTATCCTGCAGATTGACCCATATCACAAAGGCAGCTACAAACCCTTACTCAGAAAAATCACGTTTCAATGCTTTAAGTCCAGTGCTTGAAGTCCAGAAGGCCACGTTCCCTCGGTGCCCTAGAGGCCCCAGGGCCTCTGTTGTCCAGCTATACTGTACTGCAATGGTTCACCTCAATTGACAGTTTGATGTACTTTAGGGTCAACATGGAAACAAGCCTGTAGCGAACTCTAGATGATCTAGACTCGATTAATTGAAGAGGGACGACCCCCCTACATGTGGGCAGCGACAATCCACCTCCAGGTGTTCCCAGACAGTTTAAATGAGAGAGCAAGCTGAGCACCAGCATCTGTCTCTCTCTGCTCCCTAATGGTGTGTGCCACATGATCAGCTGCCTCCTGCTCCTTCACCACGTCTTCACCGCCATGAATGACTGCATCCCCAGAGCTATGAACCTCTTTTAAATGGCTTTTGTCAGATGTTTGATAACAGCAACAAGATAAGCAACTACCACCCTGACCAGTGTTCCCTCTCACCACCTCACATTTGTCGGAGCTCTTAGCTGTGGATCTGCCTGCAAATCCTTACACCCAGACAGTAGGAAAATAGAATGAGCCAAAACACCTTGTGATGTAGATACTTTGCATCTGAAATCTTTGAAATAAGTGGGAGGCAAGGTGAAAATGTGTACCAGATTTTAACATCACCATTACTATCAGAATTAGAAAAGCAAACATTCTAGAAGTCCATCAATCAGAGACAAGGAAGTCGTTGGTGAGTCTAAACCCTCGGTCTCACAAATGAAGGACACAAATGTGGTGTCCTGAAAATGAATCTGGGGAGATTTGTTCTGCTAAGGGTTCCTCTGTGTCAGAGGCTCACACTAGTAACTGTTGAGGCAGAAATGGATGTACAAAGTAGGAATGTGTCAAATTTTTCTCCAAGAAAGACTATTCCTGAGATCTTCAGTTGTTTTCTTCTTCATTCTCATGAATAAAATAGAATATGAAGACAAAGTTGAAGGAATCCTTACTGAAGATATATTAGAAAAACTAGATATGAGAGAAAAATCAAGTTGTATATCCCCTATACCCTACCAATTTGGTGTATACATCACGGTATCTTTTTGTGTGTGTGTGTGTGTATCTTCTCCTTTTAACAGTTGGTACTATAAATTAATTGAATGTAAATACTTTAAACAATTAAAATTAATGATGTTTGGCATTAAAGGCTCCAAACTTAAGAATAAATTTGGCTTTTAAGTCCCAAGAAAATCATCCTATTTCCAACCACAGAAATGGAAGACAATACCACCCTCTGAGACAGTGACTTTACCCTGGAATAGATGGTAAATTATGACAGATAGATAGATAGATAGATAGATAGATAGATAGATAGATAGATAGATAGATACCATTATCCATGCCATATAGAGAAGATTTGAGCAAAGATAAGATTTTACTTATCTCAAAAGTGAGTTAGCTTTCCAAACACAAATTCTTGATGACAAAGGCCTTTTATAAAAACTAGGCTACCTCTCACACTAACTCCTACCACTGGCTGAAAATTTATTTTGATCTAGGAAATAAAAATGAGTAAACTGAACCCTAAATATAAAATTGCCAAATGCAAGCTTCAAAAAGAGTTCAGACTTCTGAATGAATTCTCAGAAAAGCAAATTAAATATATTAAGATAGCAATGACTCGTAGCATTGCCCAATTCGATCACAGTAACACACCCATGCCACTAGAGCATCAACTTGCCAGTGACTCACCCGCAGAAGCAGAGTGGGACTCTCCCAGAGTACTAGAGCACTATTCAACCTGTCAGGGACTCTCCCAAGTACTAGAGTACTATGCAACCTGCCAGTGACTCTCCCAGAGTACTAGAGTACTACTCAACCTGCCAGTGACTCGCCCAGAGTACTAAAGTACTACTCAACCTGCCAGTGACTCACCTGCAGAACCAGAGTGTGCAACACCTTGCCAGGGACTCATTCAGAGTACTAGAGTACTATTCAACCTGAAAGTTACTCATTCAGAGTACTAGAGTCTACTCAGCCTGTCAGTGACTTACCCAGAATACTAGACTCTACTCAACCTGTCAGTGAATCACCTAGAGTACTA
>JAQHUG010000051.1:1222023-1232769 GCA_028555095.1 Dicrostonyx torquatus | reverse complement strand
GAGTACTAGAGTACTACTCAACCTGTAAGTTACTTACCCAGAGTACTAGACTCTATTCAACCTGCCAGTGACTCTCCCAGAGTACTAGAGTACTAGTCAACCTTCCAGTGACTCTCCCAGAGTACTAGAGTACTAGTCAACCTGCCAGTGACTCTCCCAGAGTACTAGAGTACTAGTCAACCTGCCAGTGACTCTCCCAGAGTACTATTCAGTCTGTCAGTGGCTCACCTAGAGTATTAGACTCTACTCAACCTGTCAGTGAATCACCCAGGGTACTAGAGTCTATTCAACCTTCAAGTTACTCACCCAGAGTACTAGAATGTACCTCAACCTCTTAATCCACAGCACAAGGGTTGCTCATCAACCCATGAGAAACTTACCCACAGGACTAGGGTATTCATCAATCTGTCAATGCTTGTCCTTTTAAACTTTGTCTTGCCACTGTTCTGCATTAATTTAGTGTCAGGACCTGTAGAAAAAGTAACAATTTTGAAACAAAAACAATTTAATGGTAGGTATCAATACATACCTTTCAATAATAACTCTGAATGTTATAAATTCCCTAATCAACGGGCACAGACTAGTAGACTGGCTCAAAAAGCAGGAATCTTCTGTTTGCTATCTTTCAGAAAGAAGCCTAGCAAAAAAAGGCAGAAACTACTTTAGGGCTAAAAGATGGGAAATATATTCCAGTCAACAGAAATCCATAAAACAACCAGGTGGTACTGTTCCAATGTCTTATAAAATAAACTTCAAATCCAAACTAGTGAGAAAAGATAAAGTAATTTCATATTGATTAAGGAGAAAATTCATAAAGAGGACACAATGATTATGAACAAAAATGTCCTGAACACAGAAGATCCAATTTAATTAAACAAAAGCATTAGATATAGAGTCACAGACTAAGTTCAACCAAATAGTAGAAGGTGAGCTTAATTCCCCCTCTTACCAACTGACAGGCCATTCTGACAAAATATAAATTAAGGCTGGAGAGATGGCTCAGTCATTAAAGGTTAGGCTCACAACCAAAAATAAACAGAGGAATGCCTGAGTTAAATGGCATCATAGATCAAATGAACTTAACAGATGTCTGCAGAATATTCCATCTCAACAGTGCAGAATCCATGTTTTCTCGGTAACCCATGGACTAGTCTCTAAAATAATCATCAGTTAAGACCCAAAGCTAATCTTAACAAATAGAGGAAAATTGAAATGATTCTTTAAACATAGAATAAAATAATAGCAGCAACAAAATACAGAATCATACTTGATAACATGCCTCATTCTCACCTTTAAATCTGGTCAATAAAGCTTCTTAATTCAACTTTCTAAGAAGTTTCTAACATTCCTCTTCTCTAGTCCCATAGTCCCTATCTTGATCTAAATATCATCAACTCCTAACTGTAAAAGTTTCATTACTGGGCTCCACAGCTTCAGAATGGCTTTTATACAGAAATATGTAGAGATTTATTGACTCTTGGTCTGGTTAATTTTGGCTTGTGATTTTTTTTTAATTTACAAATTCTCTTAATAAAGTTTTAATTTTAAAAATGATTACTACATTTGCCTCCCAGCATCTGCTCTGTCCTGAATGCTAATCACTATTTCCCTGCATCTTAAACCCCAATTATGTACTCATTTCAGGACCTACTGTCCATTTACAAACATTATACATACCTTATAAGCAAGATTCCATCCTTCCCATATATTTATTTAAAATATTTAATATATTCTGACTCTTAAACACTCTTAGTGGCTTTCCCCAAGCTCTTGGGATAGAGACCAAACTTTTACACATAAACCACAAGGTCTGCACAGCCCAGCTGTTCTCCCACCTCTGGTCACATCCCGACGAGCATCTCCTGTGCTTTCTGCTCCCCATCAGAACACTGAAAGTTTCTGACCTCACTTACACCACAATACCTTGACCCACAGCTTGCCTTTGAGGTAGTTAAATCTTTGTCTTCCTTACACTCTCTACTTTCTTCTACTTTCCTGACTCTTCATTTTTGTTTGTCTATAAATCTCAGCTCAGAAAAGTCTTACCCAAAGTCAAGATCTAATCACAGTCTTCCTTTATAATTCTATTGTGAATGCATGTTCTTCTAATCAGCACTCATCTTTGAGATTATATGATTATATAATCACCATCATAATTACATGGGAGTAACATATTGACAATATCATATAATTTCTATCCTACAAGACTGACAACCATATGAGCAAAGGGAATACATTTGGCTTTTTCCTACATTTAATCCCTAGTCAATCGATCATTACCTTAGGCAATATAGAGTGCCTAGCATGTACTTGGCATTCAGTAAATAATTAAACTTTCAGTAAATTTAATATTTCTTATATTTTGGGTAATGTACAAATGTACTTTTATTTTATTTTGATAATTTCCTGTAAACATATTGTATTCACATCAATTCCACTTGTCCTCCCCAACCCCTCCTAAGTCTCTTGCTACTTTCTCTCACATTCATTGCCCCTTCATCTTTAATTACTATTATAGATACACATGTGTGTGTGTATAAATTTGTTGAGTCCATTAGAGTTGTTTCTATGTACATGTGTTTAAGACAGAGCAGTAGGGATGGAATAACCTGTCAGAGGTTCATCCCTGGAGAAGGCTGAGCCAGCTAATGCTTACAAGGTGACAAATAAGGTCTTACAAGGCACAAATTCAACTTTCCTGCGACTTCTCATCTTATAAGCCTGGGGACAGAACTTGAATCTCAACATATCTAACTCTAAAGCTCTTGCTCTAAATTCTCTAAATTATTATTTGTAAACTACATGAGACAATAAATCAATGTATATTTAATACTGTACCTCATTCAGGATCCTAACAGGAATCACTGAATAAGAATAATTATAGAAAAGTTTATGTAGAAATTCCATAAAGTATGGGTAGAAGCACATTGGAAGCAAAAGACTAAATCAGCAAGACAGCTTAGTAGCAACCAAACTGTTTCTCCACCTAAGACAAAGCAATGGTGTATTATTATTGGCCCTAAGGGGAAGGTATATTATTGAATCCTAAAGGTAGGAGCTCTAGGTTTTCAGCCTTTACAAGAGCGATCATATGTTAAAGAGCCCAACCAATCTGAACTAACTATATAGGGATGTAGATTCGTTGAATAAATACCTAGAGTCTAATCATTTTTCTCCTTTTGATTTCTTTCCAAGACTCACCAATACAAAAAACAAAAATTAAGGGGAGCTGTGAATACCAACCACAGAGACAAGTCTGCAAGACAAGAGAAGGTTGGAAAATAAAGAGATAAAACCCCTATGGGAAGATGAGTGGCAGCCAGCACAGCAGGGACTTTATATACACCAGGATGGCACTGGACCTACAGATTCTTTGAGTGAGAATGGCCCCTACTCTCAGAAAAAAAGCTTTGCTCCCCTCTTAATAACAGCCACCAGCAGGGAAACATGACCATATATCCATGTGTATTAACCTTGTGAGTGATAAGTTTGTAAAGCAAACCATCCCTCTGAAGTCCATCTTTGCACATCCTAAACAGGATGTATAAGTGGGATTTAAATATAAAAAGAAGAGTTGATAATTCATCTTGGATTCAATTTTCACAAGATCTAAGACTGCCTGCAACTTGTTTCCTAAGTCAAGACGTAGGGACTCCGGGTACCTATATATTCAACTCTAATGTGGACAAAAAACAATCCTGACTTTCTCTGCTTGCCAGTATTCTGATTATGCTTTCTCTTAACTAAAGTCAATGCAAACATTGCTGCTTTACAAACATCTTCCTGACAAATGACATCTAAAAGTGAACATCTGGGATTTGTCAAAAGAACAGAGAGCTCCTTTTCTCCTCCACCAAAATACAGAGAATAGTTCCATTTTTCCCAGCCCTGGTTCTGAATTGTTGGTAAAAGAATTGAGAAGCAGGCATGGAAAAGATATCAACAAGTTATCCATACACATCATGCATTGCACCTAAGCAAAGTATTCTAGTGCACTAATATTATCCTGTGATCCGCTGAGGGAGGAGCCTAGGAAGTCTCAGAGAAAGGATTCTCTGCCTGATCTGCCCCACATCTGCCTGATCCATAGTCTGTGGACTTCTGTTCAGCTCAACTCCTTCCATTCATACAGGAGGATTTTCCCACAGAGACATTCTTATGAAAACCTTGGCCCCTCAACAGCTCTCAAGACTGGCTCTCAACAGTTGTCCTAGGACACACAATATGACTCAGTTGAACTACAGCCTTAAACTAGTCATTCTGAACAAGGTTATACAAATGTAACAAACTTTTGAATGACAGCCCATCCCTAGGATGAAGTATCTCCACTTCAGTGATAACAGGGATCAAATCAAGAGAATATTTACCAGGAGACCTTCAGATGGGGAGACTGTTTTGAAATCTCCATGCTTTTAAGCTTAAAGTAATAGAAATATATGGGTAAGCTTGGCTTTTCTCTGCAAGAAAGGTGGAAATACGATATAAATAACCATAGACTTACTTAACCTCATTAACGAAAAAAATCTGATGAAACTACATTCAGCCTCAGACAAAAGCTTGATTCTACCTCATTTCTAGAGATTTACTGGGTCTTTACTTATGGCATTGCCCTAAGAGCAAAAGCAACACCCACACACACAGCTGAGGGTATTTAGAAACTTTTTTTTTTTTAGCTCTGGAATGCATTGCGTCTTTAATGAGCACTTGTTGTTGCTAAGGAAACTCAGTTAAGAAAAATAATCCAATTTCAATTACACATATAATAAGCAGAAACAAAACACATCTTAATTTGGTGTCACAATAAGTAGGATTTTTTTTTAATCAAGGACTAGAAAATGAAGCTACGAGTCCAATTTGGGTGGCTTTGTCAACTTGTGCTATTGTTCATGAGAAGGAGAATGCTACCTCAGACTCACAGACATAAAGAAAGCAAAAACAGTGGATAAACAAAAGACCCCATCCTACCACAAGGACACTTGCTCAGCTATGTTCATGGAGGCTTTATTTATAATAGCCAAAAACTGGAAACAACCTAGTGCCTTTCAACTAAAGAATGGCTAAAGCAGATGCGACACATTTACACAAGGGTGCATTACTCAGCTATTTAAAAAATGACATCATGAAATTTGCTGGCAAGGCTGGAACTAGAAAAAAATCAGCCTGAGTGAGACGACCCAAACCCAGAAAGAGAAATATGATATGTACTCACTTGTAAGTGGATATTTAGCTGTTAAATAAAGGATAATCATGCTAAAAATCCACAGACCCAGAGAGGCTAAGTAACAAGAAGGGTTCTGGTGGGACACATGAATCTCCTTGGAATGTGGAAATAGAATAGATTTTGTGGATGGAATGGGGGTGGTTGGAAATGGGAAAAGGAGGAATCCAATCTGGAGGGAGGGTATGGGAGAAGAGAGTATGGGGCAAGACTACTGGAATAGGTGGGCACTTAGGGGTGATATGGAAACCTGGTGCAGTGAAAACTTCCTGGAACCTATGAGGGTGACCCTAATGAGGACCCTTAGTAATAGAGGATACAGAGCATGAACCAGCCATCTTCTGTAACCTGGCTAGGCTCCCAGTGGTGGAACTGAGACATCAACCCAGCCTCAAAACCTATGACCCACAACCTGTCTTTCCTGCAAAATGTGCTGGGGTAATGGTGGCTCAGAGCTTGTGGGAGTGGCCAACCAATGACTGGTCTAACTTGAGGACCATGTTAAGCAAGGGAGCCCATACCGAACACTGCCTTATGGCCCAGAACCTGAAGTTCGATGGCCCAGAAACCTAGGGCAGAACTAAACACAGCTGGTGGGGAGAGAAATCAATGAAACAATTCCTAGTGATATTCTGCTATACTCATAGGTCGGTGCCTAGCCTAGGCGTCATCAGAGAGGCTTCCTCTGGCAGCTGATAGGAGCAGATGCAGAAATCCACAGACAAACTTTAGGCTGAGATCACAGAACTCTACAGGAGAGAGAGAAAGGATTGTAGGAGCCATAAAAAACAAGGACACCGGGAGAACATAGCCCACAGAGTCAACTAAGCAGGGCTCATGGGGGCTCAGAGTAGTGAAGCAGCAATTGCAGAACCTGCACGGGACTGCACTGTATCCTCTACCCACACACTGTGTCTGTTTAGCTTGCAGTGCTTGTGGGACTCCTAATGGTGGGATAGGAGTTGTCTTTGCTCTTTAACCTGCTCTTAGGGCCCTTTTACTCCTACTGGGTTGCCTGGTCTACCCTTGATACGAGGGTTTGTGCCTAGTCTTATTTTAGGCCGTGTTCAGCTGATATTCCTAGGAGGCCTGCTCTTTTCTGAAGGGAAATGGAGGAGCAGTGGATTTGGGGGAGGGAGAGCTGTAAGGAGTAGAGGGAGGAGAGACTGAGGTACAGATGTATTACATGAGAGGAACAAACAAAAAGAAAGAAGACAGTGGCACCTTTTACCATCCATCCATCCATCTCTCCTTCCATCCATCCATCTCTCCTTCCATCCATCCATCCCTCCTTCCATCCATCCATCCCTCCTTCCATCCATCTATCCCTCCTTCCATCCATCCCTCCTTCCATCCATCCATTCATCCATCCATCCTAGTCCCATCAAGCACAGCCTTCAGACCCATCTGTCCTGGTGACAAACAGATATGATTGCTCTCTAATGAGGCTTTCTCACAAGACCCTCCTGACGCTTTCCAGTAACAACAATTGTTAGCTGCAGAGTGAGGAGGTGCCTTCTTTCATATCACTCTTTGGTTTTAAGGACAGGTTATTGCATAGACTAACAGATGCATGTGATGGGGCTAAAGAGAAAGAAACTGAGCAGTAGATGTGTAGATACTAGCACGTACTGAAGGCTTCAGCATCCTTAAGAATGAATTCAAGGTATCAGTGGTTCTCACATGCTGGGACCACGTGGATAATGCTCAGAGCACTGCTGTCTCTTCTAGGGTACCACATTCTGGGGTGAACTCAGAGTCAGCACTTGGCACTCAATAAAAACTCTGTGAAAACCTAGACAACAATGAGGACCCTAAAAGAGACATGCATGGATCTAATCTACATGGGAAGTAAAAAAAGACAAGATCTCCTGAGTAAATTGGGAGCATGGGGTCCTTGGGGGAGGGTTGAAGAGGGGAGGAGAGGCAGGGAGGGGAGCAGAGAGAGCCCTCCCTCCCTTTCTTTCTTTTTTTGGGAACTCGACAGAAGCTGGATTCATGTGGGAAGAGGAAGACTTAACTGGGGAAATATGTCAGATTGGCTTTGGTTTAACTTTTTGAAGCATTTTCTTTGCTGGTCATTGTTATGGACAGACCCAGCCTGCTATTGTTTGTGGCATCTAAGCCAGGAGGTCTCCAGGTGTATAAGAGAGCAAACTGAGCAATCCAGCAACTTAGGCCTAAAGCAGCATGGTTCTATTCAACTCTGCTCCGTAGTTGTACTTTACATCCTGCCTTAACTTCCCTTCCTGATGGACTGTGAGCTGTGAGATGAAATAAACCCTTTCTTCCCCCCCCAAAAAAAAATTAAAAAAAAAGAAGAAGAACTCTGTGAACATCCACATCCATAGAGAGCGATGCACTACACTGAAGTGACTCCAGGAAGGGAGGGCACAGAGATGGCCCTGGTTTACTCACTGTACCTGCAAAAAGAACCATTCCAAAGCACCAGCTGGTGTTCCTTAGGACACAGCCTCTCAGGATTACCTTCTGGTTGCTGAGAGTGTGCTTGCTGTTCTTCCAAGAGAGGACTCCAGAGAACTTGTCTAACTTGTTGTTAGGTGCCTCACAGACGACAGTCCCTGGAAAGGAAGCAAGCCTCTTTAGACTCCCTGCGAACTCGCTCCAGGAGCCCCTAGCATTACGTCACCACGCGACTGCTGACGTGCAGTGTGCGGTCCTTCCCTTCTTGAAAGCATGCTGCTGCACATGCAGGATTTGTGCTGGGAAAAAATAAACTGCAGCAAGAGAAGATGGAAATCCATCAAGCATTTTTAAGCAGGACTGTCTACAATGACCAACAAGAACAGAGCCCACAAGAGCCAAGAGATTTTTTTCCCTTAAACATAATATGAGCAAGGGGGCCAAGACCATGACGGGAACACCCACAGAAACCCTGAGCTAGTGGGAGCTCACTGACTCCAGACTGTCAGTGAGGGAACCTCTGAATGTGGGGGACAGTTGTGTGGCTTGGGCAGTCTGTGGGGTCACTGGCAGTGAGACCTAGTGCATGAACTGACTTTTTGAAGCCCATTCTCTATGGAGGGATACCTTGCTAAGTTTAGAGACAGAGTCCAGGGACTAGGTCATTCCCCAAAGTGATACACCAGACTTTGTTGACTCCCAGTGGGAAGCCTTACCTTCTCTAAGAAGTGGATGAGGGGGTTGTGGGGGGAGAAGCTGGAGGGATTGGGAGGATGGGAGGGCGTGGGAACTGGGATTGGTATGTAAAATGAGAAAAAGATTACTTTAAAAATAAATAAATAAAATGAAAAAACAAAAAAAATTCAAAGTACCTACTTTTATTCTTAGAGTATATTAAAATGACTTTTTACAACTATAAAATAATAAACTCCACATTTCTCTTTCTGCTTACTGTAAACTGCCACATGAGTTAAGATGCCACAGTTTTGGTTTCATAACAAAAGTTAATCAATTTTCTATATTCACAATAAGGATTTGGGGTCCTGTGTAGCACACCCCAAAGGAACCTGAGCTTTGCTTGCCCTGTGTGCTGATTTGACTCAGAGTTCTGTGAACCCTCAAATGCAGCTTATAGATTGCTTTAATTAGCCAGAAAACAGTTCTAGCTTTTTGGTATTTTAGTTTGTTTTGGTTTATTTTTAGTTCCAAGTAAGTAAGGGCCTGCTCCTTCCAAATCAAAAAAAACCTGCTCATTCCATTATTTCAGGCAGAACATGCACGTTCAGGGTGAGAGCTCTCTAGATAGAAAGAGAAAACAGAAACGATTTTCATGGACACTTCACACGATGTAACTATCAGATTCATGTACATCCACACTACGGACAAATGCGCTTCGTCTTTAGAAGTAATGAGGACAAAGACACAGGGAAACAGGGTGAGCGCTGGGGAAAGAAAGGAAGGAAGAAGGAAAAGAGACAAGGAAGGGATAAAAAGGGAGAATGGGGGCTGGAGAGATGGCTCAGAGGTTAAGAGCACTGGCTGCTCTTACAGAGGTCCTGAGTTCAGTTCCCAGCAACCACATGGTAGCTCATAGCCATCTGTAATGAAATCTGGTGCCCTCTTCTGGTGTGTGTGCAGGCATGCAGGCTAAATAAATAAATAAATTTTTTTAAAAAAAATTAAACAAAAGGGAGAATTGGGCAGAAACATCTGGGCCTAGGTCAGAGTCAGAAGTAAGATTGGCATCTTACAAGTTTACTGTCTTAGAAGCAATAAGTACATTTAAAACCAGAAGCTGGGCTGGAGAGATGGCTCAGAGGTTAAGAGCATTGCCTGCTCTTCCAGAGGTCCTGAGTTCAATTTCCAGCAACCACATGGTGGCTCACAACCATCTGTAATGAGACCTGGTGCCCTCTTCTGACCAGCAAGCATACAGACAGACAGAAAATTGTATACATAATAAATAAATAAATAAATGTACATTTATTAAAAAAAAAAAAACAAAAAAAAAACAAAAAAAACAGAAGCCAGAAAAGCAGTTTGGAAAAATAAAGGCAGAGGGTAATGTTCAGCATTGGGTAAGGAGAGACCAGCTACACCAGGAGTCCTATACAGTGCTATCTTGGTCAGTATTTTACTGCTGTACTGAAAACTTGATACCAAATAAATAAATAAAATGTGGTTTGGCTCTTTGATTCATAGCTTTGGAGATTTCTGGTCAAAATCGATTGGTCCAGATATTTTCAGTCTGTGGTGGCACAGTATAGTAGGAGTGTGTGAAAAGCGATTCTCTTCTACAGTCCCCTTCAAGGGCACACCGCTAATGACTTGATCCTCCCTCTAGGCCATACAGCTTAGAGTGCTACCACCACACAGCAACACTGAGCTAGGCATCTTCATCTAAGACTTAAGATCTAAAGCATAGTAGAGAGAGGGGTCCCAGCCTCTCTCTAAGCCACCTTCTGATGCCGAAGAGATTTCTTGCAAGGGCTTCTTCCCTTCCTAGAATGCTGGGTTGTTTTTCCTTTTCCCAAACAATAGATGCAGCTGCAGCTGGGAACCAAGTAGCCTGACGATTTGACCAGCCAGGCTGCTCATATTTCAAAATCAAAAATGAAACCCTTCTCTAACCTCTCCTTACCACTTCCTAATTAGAAAAAAATGAATAAACCCTTCTATTTGGTTATTCTGTAGGCCTTCCCAGACAGCCAGTGCTAATGGCAGCCTGGTAGCCTGGGTTTCACTGAGACAACAACCTGGTGCGGGTTGTTTCTTAGACCAAGTAACTAAATTGTAGTTGGCTCTCCCGAGAGCTTATTTGTTTATTAAAATGTAATTAAAACAAGTTTCAACTGGCTCAGTTCTTTAGAAAACTACATTGTGGACCCGGAGCTTTTTAAAAATTATCAGATTTTTGTGATCATCTGAAGGAGGGTTCATCTGTATTTCTGTGCTTTGATTGGTTAATTAAAAAAGCTGCCTGGGCCATTTGATAGGGCAGGACTTAGATAGGCGGGGAAAAGAAAAGAGGACACTGGGAAGACTGGGTCAGAGCCAGTCGCCAGGAGGCCCCCGCCACAGAAGGAAGTACCGTAGATCCGTCC
>JAQHUG010000051.1:1184693-1218114 GCA_028555095.1 Dicrostonyx torquatus | reverse complement strand
GAAGCTTCCTGCTTCCCAGAAGTTCTCCTCACCCTGCCTCTACTTCCTGTCTGGTTGACCCGCCTATACTTCCTACCTGGCCAATCAGCATTTATTTAAAACATGATTGACAGAATACAGACAAGTCTCCTGCACCAGTAGGCAACATCCTTAATGGAAGCTAAAAGATGGAACGTTTGGTTTTGATTTCCATAATACATGGGGAAGTCTTTCTGGTCACCAGAAGAAGCCCTGAAATTTATTGATTTTTCTTTTATATTCATGTTTGACTTTTGGGCATTGTATACTTGTATGCAAGGAACCATGATTATACTCGCACCCCATTGCTCCCTCTTATTCTTCTACTCCTCCTGACCCCCTCTTTCTGGTTAGCCTCCTCCACACTGCTGTTTTCCTTTTCTGCATGCCTGTGGGCCTTGTACAGGGAGTCTGTTTGTGTTTGCGACACCAGGTCATTTCCAAAAGGAAGAGTTTCACAGCACTGCTCCCCAGTCTCTGACTCTCCCAGTCTCTCCACCTTCTCTTCTGCAGTGCTGCTGGGATTTGAAGGTGGTGACACAGGTGTCCTGTTTGGGGCTGAGCACTCAATAGTCACTTATCCTCAGCACCTTGGTCAGCTGAGTGCCAGTTTTGGCCGTCACCTGCTACTAGAAGAGGCTGAGGGTTGCACTAGTCTATGGGCTTAAGCAAATATTCAGAAGGCAGCTTAACTACATGCCAAATTTACTAAAGCTTCAACATCAGGTGCACTCCAGAGTCAGTGATCTCCCTAACTTTTAGTCCAGTTTACAGCACCAACTGTGGGTTCCTTCATATGGAGCAGATCTCAAATGCATCCAAAAGTGATTGGTAACCCCAGAATACCCTCATACCAGCAGGCATGTATGTCTGGGCAGGTAAGTGTTGTTGCACACATCATCTACAGCTGGGTAAGATCACTGATGGTTTTTCTCCCCCAACATGCTACACAACCCCTTCCAGCACCTTCTAGCACTAGGAACATGAGTCAGAGGGAGGAAGCTTCCTGCTCACTTCCAGCTTCATTTTCCTATGTTCTATAAACAAACTACAAGGTGCCTTCAGCACGAGGGTTTTACTGTCTCATTCTAGTTGGCAACCAAGAGTGACAGCAATGCTCTGTGTTGTTTGGGAGACTTCTGGGTGCTCCCTGGCTAAGAATCCATTCTCTCTGTTTGGATAATCCAGTTCTGTCCCTCAGGCCTGCTGTTCTTCTGCCCTCCAGATACCCTAGCAAGACTTTCCCTACACTGTCTCTTTCTCTTCTGGAATCCTTCATTTCCAGCTTAATTTCATTTTGTTTTTCTTTTCCAGCAATTCTATTTCTTCCTTGAATTTTATCTCATAACCTGAATTGACTTCCTAAATTCAGCACGTATTTATGTGTGTGCTTTTGGAATTCATTCAGTACTTTATGATAGTTTTCTTTAAGTTCCTACAAGAGTTTAATCCATGCCCTTTGTTAATTCTTAGAACATATTTTTTTCAATTATTTTTCTGGAATTTTCTCTAAACAGCTTCCATTTGGGACCGTGGGGGGTGCTCATATGTGTGCAGATGCATGTTTATGTATGAGTGTGAAGGTCGGAGATTGCTCCAACTTGTATACTTTTGAGTCAGAGGCCCTTGCTGAGCCCAGAGCTCACCATTTCAGTTGCTCTGACTAGCCAGCTTGCTCCCAGAATGCCTTGTCTTGGCCTCTCACATGCTGGGATTACAGTGGGCCATCACTCCCACCTGGATTTTATGTCAGTTCTAGGGATCTAACCCCCAGTCATGTTTGTGCAGCAAGCACTCTACCCATTGAGCAATCTCCCCATTCTAATCTTGGGTTTTTATATTGGCTTACACACTTTCCATTAGCTGTAGCCTTTGGTATGGGTTTCTGATGCACCTACGTTGAGCGGATGTTTACATCTCTGCTTGCTGTTGCTGGGGTTTGGCTTGTTCTGATCAGTTAGTTGAGGTTTTAAGTTCAATTGGGGTTACTCGGTCCTGATTTGAATGTGAGGGAACTGAGGTGATCCTAGCTAGGCTAAGTTATACTGTAACTTCTGACTTCATCAGCAGGCATTTGCTTGAGTTAACAGAGAGAGGGTGCCTGGGTAGAGGGGGTAGGCCTGATAATAGTAGGGTTAGGGGACAAGGTGCAACAGGGATCTGGTCTCTGACCTGAGTAGTTGACAGGAACTCTGCACAAATCCTGAGATAGCAGGGTTAGGATGCCAATGGAGAGAGGGGGTATGGCCTCTGACCTGAGGAGACAGGAGCTCCATGTGGGTCCTGCAACACTGGAGATTGAAGCCCCACAGGTCTGTAGAGGTGTGGCCTCTCACCTGGGGGAAATGCCATTCTGTGAAAATCCTAAGATGCCAGGGTTAGATGTGGCAGGCATAGCAGTCAAGGTGGTCATGTCAGGCACCGCTCAACAAATAGCCACCTTTGTTACTGCCTTACATTCCTTATAGTACCTGGGCTCATAAAATATAAGACAAAAAAAGCAGATAAAAGGTACAGTGTCTCCCATACTCCACATTTACCCTTCGTCAAAGTTCCATGGCTACAAAATGGGCTCATCTACCCCACCCACATCAGAATGGACATGAGCAGGAAATGACTTTTACTGTGTTCACACCACTGAGGTCTCAGGGTTGCTTGTAATGGCATTGTAGTCTAGGCTACCTGCCCCAAAATCTATGTAGTGGAAGGAATAGTTTAAACAACCATTTTATGCTTTCTGGTGGTTAAGAAAACTAAAGCTCTTAGATTTATACCTCACTGTGGACTGACAGACATATAAAGGTGCAGCTTTGCCAGGGAAGAAGTGAATAATGGCAGATTATATTTAGCCCTTTAGGGTTCCATAAATAGTCAAACACAAGTATTTTAAGAAGTATTTTGATCCGTGAATACAATTTACTTTTCTTGGATTCACATAACAGTAACAATTCATTGAAAAAAATTACTTGGTTAGAAAATTTGTAACTTGTTTTAATCTAATCAAAATATTTCTTGGGCTATTCAAAGTTTCCTGGCTACTTCTCTAAATTAAACCTTAATTTGGAAGAATATTTTTCTATAAACATTTATTACAGCAACAGTCATTTAAGAGAGATTAAAATATTAACATAATCCAGGCAGAATTTACAAGCAGATGCCAAGCACAAACCATATATATTCTGAAACGTGTGTTGGAGAGGATTCATCTTATAAACTTGCCTGGCCTTTAACTCAAGGGGCATTGCCAAGACCCTTTATCTTCATTATCTCTCAGTAAACTCCAAAGAAAACATTTCGGAAGAGTAGACTTAAGTTCGTAAGACTCTTCAATAAATCAAACCAACCTATGTGGGAATAGTGATCTCCAAAACCAAACTTGCAAGTGAGGAATGCTAAAGACTATTGAGGGGTGACAGGAAAGCCTCAGACTCCCCTAGCATGATGAGAAAACGCTACAATTAGTGTCTCTTTCTCTTTACTTTTAAAGGAATTCCTTTGTGGTCATGGAACCATAAAATGCAGCTATCTAGGGTGGCTGGTCTCTAAAGGCCTTCTGTGGTTCTTAAGAAAATAATATTAGCACAAGATACAGGCAGAAACATGGAGAAGCAAGGACCTGCTGAGGAAGTGGGTCTGGGCTGAATAAAATGGTGATGACAACGACAGCAACAGCAATGATGAAGATGCTGATGAGAACGTGGTCAAAGATTTAAGGCACCTGATGGCTAACTGCAACTCGGAGATTCTCATTGAATGTCTATGGGTTTCAAAACAATATGCCATTATGCAAACTAAAGAAGCCTGGGTGGCAGGAGACCTAGTCATCATCTAAGCACTGGTTTTGTTGCAGAGCCATTGGATGAAAAGCCAGACCTAGGGCTAGAACTAAAATGCCAACCCGTTTACCCTCAGAAAGTCTGCACCAAGGTAGTCTGCTCCAAGAAGCAAAGGGCCAGCAAAAGAAGGGCACTGTGGGCAGAAGGGCATGAGATCCACAAAAGAAGACATGAGGACGAACTAGGTGGTGACTTATAAAGCCATGCTGGCTTTTAGCATAAGCACATGAAATGACAGTCATTAATGCCTTCAGAATTTTATGTTCTCCCACTAATAAGGAAGGAGGAGGAAGAGGAGAAGAAGGAGGAGGAGGAGCAGGAGGAGGAGAAATGCGAATGGAATCTCAGATAATTTGCTGCTACGGTGCCTTCTGGCTTGTGGCTATTTTGTGCATTTAAAGCACTTACCATCAAACTTTGCAAGCCTACTAATATCTGCTCCCAGTTCTGAGGTGACAGGCAGCGCTTGACGAACTTTTAGATTTGTTTCCCTGTTAAATGAAAGACATGACATGAGTTTTTGTACATTAACTGTAGCACGAATAATAAAAACCCAGGGACAGAAACTGGGGTTCAACCTGAAAACCAGTATAACAAGGCAGTCAAGCTACTAGAGAAATCTTACCTCTACCAAGGCTGGGTGACCACAGACTAAGCAGCTAAGCCTCTCTCTCCTCCCATTTTTTATTCCTTCTAGTGCTGGGATTAAAGGCATGGCTCCCTAGTACTGGGATTAATGGTGCAGGCCACAAAACCCTACATTTGTTTCTGCACTAATCTTGTGTAGCCCAGGGTAGTCTTGAATTCACAGAGATCGTCACAGATCTGCCTCTGTCTCCAAAATCCTGGGGTTAAAAGTATGTACCATCATTCCCTGACCTCTGATGACTTTAGTTTTGTCTCTGTTCTTTGGGCAAGATTTATTTATTAAACTACAAATAATATACCATTACACAGAACAATCCAACAGCTTCTTACTACAGCAACTGTGTAGGGGACAGCACACAAAATGTAAATGAGGAGACCCACAGAGCCTGGCTTTGAATGTCACTCTCTCTCACACCCACACCCACATCACATCAGCATAGCAAGTGGGTGTCTAGGGTTCTGGAGCTGGCTTTCCACCCACAGCACACCTGGGTAACAACACAGAGATCTGCTTTGCATTTGTGTTCAAAAGAACACAGAACAGAAGAAATATGACCTCATCCAAACCTACTCACACATCCTATATGAGTCACAAAACACATCGGAACTAGGAACACCTTTGCCAAAGGGAGGCCAACGTCACGCCAGCATCTGGGTCTGTGAAGCTTTGTTTGCAAAAATCAATCACGGCTACTTCTAGAGTAGCTGAACTTTTAATGGGGGAAAACTCTTGGGTGTCAGATGGCACAACCAACTTTTAATGGGGAAAACTCTTGGGTGTTGGATGGCACAACCTGGGCAGATCCCAGCAAACTGCTCTCCTCATCACTAGGACCACCCATCTAGTAGACAGCAGACTCTGCTGCTAGTGGCCAGCGGTGACCATATGGCCATCACTCCTGTCTGGTGTGAAAGGGAGTGCCACACCAGCTTCCCTGAAATTCTTCCCTTACTCCCTCTTCATCAAACACTGATCTGTTTCCCAAGAAGCCCTGTGACCTTTAGGACTAGCTGGTTTAGCTTGGCAACATTCTCTGAAGAATCAGCCCCGTCATTGTATCTATTAATAAGTTGTTCCTTTTTGTTCCTGAGTAGTAGTCCACAGTGCCCCAGTTTACTCAGCCATTCACTTGAAAGAGATCCATGTTGTCTCCTTCCTGGTGTAAGGAATGCATTGCCCTAAGTATTCACTATAGAGTTTATGCAAACGTAAGTTTTCATTCCTCTGAATAAAAGTTCAGTTTGAATTTGCTGAGTTATACGGTAATTTTATGTTTAGCTTTTAAGAAACTGACAAAGTATTTCCCCAAACGAGCATCGCAGCTTACATGCCCTCCAGTAACGGAGAGGGATTATGCTTCTCCAAATCCTTGCCCGCTGTGGAGCTGTCACTGTGCTGGCGTTAGTCATTCTTATGGACCTGTGTTACAGCATTGTGGCATTAACTTTTATGTCACTAATGATGTTGAGTACCTTTTCATGTGCTTAGGTAGATGCTTTGCCTAAGTGTCTACCAATGCCATTTGCCTATTTTCTAACTAACGTTGCTTTCATTTTTAGTCTAAAAGCATTTGTATATATTCAAGGTAATTCATGTGACGCCCCCCTTTCTCTCTCTCTCTCTCTCTCTCTCTCTCTCTCTCTCTCTCTCTGTGTGTGTGTGTGTGTGTGTGTGTGTGTGTGTGTGTGTGTGTGTGTTGCTCTCTGTCTCCACCCACTTACCCCCTGAAGAAACCAGTCCAGGGCCTTGTGCTTCTTAGGGGAGTGCTCTAGCACTGAGCTAAGTCTCCACTCTCTGTAACTCTTCTTATGTCAAATCTAACGATTCTTTGACTAGCCCAAATCTCAAAGTCTTTCTCCTGTGTTTTTGCCTAAATTTCTTATAGTTTTATTCCTTACATTTGAATTCAATTTCCTTATGAGTTATAAGGCTATTCGAGTTTTCCATTTCATAGTGAGTGCACAGTCTGTGCTTTCTGAGGACTGGTCCACTTCCTTTAAGCTATCAAATGGACGTGTGTACAGCTGTTTGTAGTATGTCTTCGTGGTCCAGTTGCCAATTTCAGGATGCTTTGTCCATTTTCCATTTGTTAATGATATTGCTAAGCTGTCTCATCTTTCCTTGCTCTTTGTTAGCCTTGCTTAAGGTTTGTGGATGAATTGATATTTTCAGAGAACCAACCGGGTACCCTTGTTTCATTTTTTCCTGTTTTATATGAGTTTTTTTGGGGGGTTGCTTTTGACTTGGGGATTATTTTGCTGATTTCTAGATTCTTGAGAAGGAGTAGACGGTTGATTGGAGGCTCATTCTCTTTTGGTGCATGAAGGGCTTCAGTGCTGGCCATGTTCCTCTTAGCACTGTGTCAGCTGTGCCTGAACCTGTCCTCTGGGTTACACAGGCTGAACTGCTCCAGTATCTCAACATTGCAACAACCTGACAGGCACTGACTAACACGTGTGCCTCCTGCTGTCTGGTTGAGTCCTACTTCCAGTCTTTATCAGCTTGAGCAAGCTATCTGGCCGTCTGGCCCTGTGCTTCAAGTTCTGCAGTAGGTCTCATACAATATCTACATCAGGATTCCATAACACCTGAGTTGCACACATACAGGGAGATCGTCCCTATACAAAGTGAGCAGTCAATGGTGTAAGCCAGACAATGGAAACCTCTGAAACTGGCTGCTAAGTGCTCTGTAGCTGGACTCTCAAAGCCAGCATCAAAACTGCATTATATTCATCTCTCTTCTCTCTGTGTGTCACTGGCCTTTTAAAGCCATCTCAATCTTTCTTCTCGGGAACCTTGATTCCCACCCTCTCACTTCCTTAGAAAATGAAATTAAAACAAACAAAACCCCAAAAAGGAACCTTTCTGAATAGTCCAAGGGTAAGATCATTCATGTCCACATGTTTAGCATAGTGTTTATGCTAAAGGAAAAAGGCAGTGTTTCCCAAATAAATTCAAGAGAAAAACTGTTTCAAAAATGCCTGCCAAGTAAATAAATAACAATGGACTTCACAATTTAGACTTTTATGTTTCACAAGAAAATAAAGAATAAGAGTTCTCTGTCTTCTGAAGACATTCAGGTGACACAGCAGCCAACCGGCTACTCTGACTTAGTACTCACCCATCGAGCTCAGCTGTTTCAACATAGCACAGACCGTGTGGCTCACTACTTGACAGGAGCAGCAAGTCGGCCTGGTTGAGAAACCATGACAGAGAGAACCTTAAGAATCAGGGTTGTTCAAAGGATGCACACTCATACCACAAGGACCCTTGCTCAACTATGTTCATAGCAGCATTATTCATAATAGCCAGAACCTGAAAACAATCTAGATGCCCCTCAACTGAAGAATGGATAAAGAAAATGTGGTATATTTACACAATGGAGTACTACGCAGCGGTGGGGAGGGGCGGAAAACAATGACATCTTGAAATTTTCATGCAAATGGATGAAACTAGAAAAAAAAAACATCCTGGGTGAGGCAACCCAGACTCAGAAAGACGAACATGGTATGTACTCACATCATAAGTGAATATTAGATGTAAAACAAAGGATATCCAGACTACAATCCACTGCTTCAGAGAAGATAGTTACAAGGAAGACCCTAAGATGGACACATGGATCACCCAGGGAAGGGGAATTAGATGATTCCTGGGTAAACTGGGAAAAGGAAGGGGACAGAATAGGGGAAGGGAGGGGAGATGAGAGGGAACAGGATGGTTGAGGGGGGAGAGGGATGAAGTGGGAGATCAATGAAAGAGAGATCTTAATAGAGACACTATGGGTTAGGGAGAAACCTGGTGCTAGGGAAATTCCCAGGAATCCACAAGGATGACCCCAGCTAAGACTTCTAGCAATAGTGGAGAGGGAGCCTGAACTGGCCTTCCCCTGTAATCAGATTGGTGAATACCCCAACTATCATCATGGAGCCTTCATCCAGCAACTGACAGAAGCAGATGCAGTGATCCACATTCAAACACCAGGCCGAGCTCCGGGCCAAGCTCCGGGAATCCAACTGAAGAGGGGAGGAGGGAATAGATGAGCAAGGGAGGTCAAGATCTCAAGATCATGAGGGAGAAATCTACAGAGACAGCTGAACAAAACTCATGGGAACTCAGGTACTCTAGACTGACAGCTGTGGAGTCTCCACGAGACTGACCTAGGTCCTCCGTATGTGAGAGACAGTGGTGAAACTTGGATTATCTGTGAGGCACCTGGCAGTAGGACCCAGATCTATCCCAGGTGCATAAACTAGCTTATTGGAGCCCGTTCCCTGTTGTGGGATGCCATGCTCAGAATTAATGCAGGGGGAAGGGGCTTGGTTCTGCCCCAACTTAATGTGCCAGACTTTGTTGACTCCTCATGCCTTACCCATTGGGAGGAATGGATGAACTGAGGGGAAGGCAAGAAGGGGAAGGAGGAGGGGTGGGAGACAGAACTGTGGAAAGAATGTAAAATGAAATTTAAAAAGTAAATTTAAGAAAATAAAGAAGAATCAGGGTTGTTGAAACCTCTCCCTCCTGCATCACCCCTGGGTAGCCACAGAGCCTCAGCAACTATGAGAAGAGAGGCAGGCCCTCCCACCCCTTTGCCCCTGCTGTCATGCCCATGGACCATCATGGCAGGAGCAGGGCTCCAGGCGACATGCAAATTACTAATGATTTACGTTGTTGTTTTTGAAAGTCATATGTAAATTCTAATTTTCTGGATTTAATCATTTCTAATGAAAAGCAGAAATCTCTTTTCAATAAATAAGTTAATTACCGCTTCTTATGTGTTGGTGTATGAACTGTTCATAGCAGGGAAAGAGCAATGGAGGCGAGAGGGGCAGATGAAACAGAAGGGAAAGAGCAATGGAGGTGAGGGGGGCAGATGAAACAGAAGGGAAAGAGCAATGGAGGTGAGGGGGCAGATGAAACAGAAGGGAAAGAGCAATGGAGGCGAGAGGGGCAGATGAAACAGAAGGAAAAGCAGAGAAAAGAAAGAAAAGCAAACAAGAGAGGCATGGAAGCTAATGGGAGAGGTGAGGAGAGGACAACAGTAAAACAGGGGAAACAGGAGAAAATGTGGAACCGGTGCAAAGAGCACAGAGGGTGGAGTGGAAAACGCGGACAGGACCACTCAGACACTGCGCGGCTTGCATCTCCACAGTCCATTGTGCTTTAGAAAAGACATCATAGGTCAGTACTAGAATTCTGGCTAGTTGGAAAACTTTCTTCCTAGAATTTAAATTTTTATTTTAAAATAAATATAATTCTGAAGGATTCAACTAAAAAGAACTGACTGACTTAAGTTTCAGCAACTTGTTACGAAACTTTAATGATTTTCTACCTATGTCTGAAAAATCTTTGGAAAAGCATTATAATTGCTTTATCTCTAAGTTTTAGGTGTTAAGTTCAAAATCAATCTACTCATTTAATTGTCTAGGTTATTTAAATTATCAACTAACATTAGGGTGGGGAAAATGAGCGTAGCTTTGTCTAAATGAAGGCTCTGTGACGGTTCCTTGAGGAACGAATGCGTTTGCATCATGGCGACTCCTCCCCAGCACTGGAGGAATTGCTGCAGAAGCCAGGCAAGGCAGAAATTGCTTTAGGAACCCCTCAGTGTGTCCCCTGGAAACTTACACAGAGACTGCGTCCCACTGTAAGCCACTCCTGGACCAAAGTTTACCTAACCCTGACTCCAGAAAGGAACTATCTGGACTGAGGGGCAGATTTATCTTGATCCCGAGGCACATTTCTAAGTTTATGTTCCAGCAGAAGGCACGACAGCCAAAAAGCAAACACTCTTTGAGGCTGTGAGTCTCCATCTTAAGGATAAAAGAGTAATTTTAAACAAATCTAAAATGCCCTAATTGTAATAATGTTTTTACAGTGTACAAATAAAGATGCCTTTGGTACCTGGTGCTACTTTGCTTCAAAACTTTGTATAGAAAATGCTGCAATATTCAGAACCGCTTTTCTGGTAAACAAGGGTCAGCTCTCAGAACATACGACCAAGGTACCACCGCCACCTGGTGGCCAAGTTCTCAACCAGCTCTCACCCTCCTTCCTAACCCACCTAAAGCCTCCCTGTCCTTTCCTTCTCAGGATTATTGCTGAGTGTCCTGGAAAGACTGCCATGGGACACTGTCAATCCCGTCCCTCCACCACTCTCCTTAATGATAACTGAGGACACCTCTAAGGGAGTTGTTAGGAGTGGGGAAGGGAAGAGGGAGCGAGCAAGGAGAGGAAGGTCAGAGATAGCACAGGCACTGACAACAATAGAAAGTACAGGAAGAGGCAGGAAGGTTGGAATCCAGAAGAATTGTAGCAATGGCCTTGCTAGTCCTTGGCCATCCTTTTGTAACAGTGGTGGCTACTAGTGCAAGCAATGAGTGGTGAGGGCACAGCAAAGACATAGAACAGGAAGGGAAACTGTAATTGTCCAAATGTCTATGTGGACCAGGGTGAACTTCTGTTATCTGCTAGTCTTTTCTTTCATCAGTGAATGATGCAAGACTCAACAATGACTCCCACAAATGGAGCAACATTTTCCAGCCCAAACACCTTTCCCCAGCTTCCATGGGCAAGAGAAAACCCAAGCAGATACCTAACAGAAACCGCAAGGTAGTATTCCACCAGAGGAAAGCTGAGAATAATTCACTGGATATCTTTGAGTCCTCAGAGCCAAAGACACTGTCTCCAGGGTTCATTGGCCATAAATGCTTGTTGAGTTGAAGAATAAGGGAAGAAAATATCAAGCAATATCAACCCACAGTCATGAAATTCTTTAAGAACTTATGAAATACTCTCATAACTGAATCACTTCATTTCCTCCCAAACTGTGAGAGAATAATTCTGCTCTTTACGTCTGGACAAGGAGCCTGTATAAGTCATATCTCACCCAGCAGTGAAGGGGGAAGGGCCTCCCCTATAACCAGCAATGAACTAAATTAACTCATCTGTAATCAGTGGCCATCAGAAGTCATGAGGCTCACATTGCCCAATTGAAGAACCAAAGGCTAGAATCTTGGCACCATCCTTGAAAATGCTCAAGTTAGAGGACTAGAAACAAAGTTAGAGCCCTTGATCACAAGAGAAACACTCAGCTCCAGTGGCTGCTGGGCACTGGGACAACAGCTATGAGAAAAAGAAGTGTCTTACTTTGCTTGGGATGTCTGCTTTGTTTGTTGGCATTCATAACATTCTGGTGATCAAGTGTTGGGATACCAGCGCCATAACAGAGGAAAAGATGCAGTCATGAAACCAGTGTGAGCATGCACCACTTTGGGAGCTCCCAGGATTTGCTAAACTGTAGAGTTCTTTACCAACACACACATTATCTTTACCGTCATGCGCATTATCTTTACTTTTGGTACAAATACGAAACGTTCACAATTAATGCAGGAAGTGACAGTGTATGTGACTATTGGCAACATTTTAATTCAAACTTTAAATTTCAGATCCAGTTAGTACATGTTGAAAACCATTCAATATGCACTGGATGTACCATTTTTGTTTAACTTTGCTTTAACAATCAAAATTTTCAACAAGTCAAAAATCATTCAATATGTACTAGATTGTGGAGGCCCAAAAATGTGAGCCTATTTCCACCTTGTCTGATGGTCAGAGAGTTTCAATTTTCTCAAAGTTGTCACCATTCCACCCTGACCAAAGGTCAGAGAGTTGGAACTTATTTCTGTTCCTTCAAGGTTATTGTATGTTTCTACCCCAAACAAAGGTCCCACCTAGATTTAGATCAGAGAGTTCTGCTCTCTCAAGGTGATTGTCAACAGGTATGGCTAATACCCAGACCTTTATTTCTGGAATAAAGAAGTAGATATGTTTCTGACCCAAACAAAAGTCTAAGGATCCTATTAAGTTCCTATTCCCTGAGAGAGATAACAGTGGATTCCACCCAGGAAGTATTTTGCCTACAGAATGTTTTGGTCTAGGGTATGAGCATTACTAGTCTTGTTCTAGCAACAGAATGTTTAACTAAGAATGGAGCCCGCAACCTTCAACTGGTCTGTTCATTTCCTTGTATCATATTAATGCAGTTTTTAAAATATTACTCCTACCTTTTGGGATGGAGTATTTAAGCAAATGGAAATTAAACACAAGTAATGTCGGTATTCACTGGAACTCCCTCCCAATACTGTCCTACGGTTTCTGTTTTATTATCTTCACTCATGTCTTCATTCTCTTTACTTATTTTCTAATCCCCATGCCTCTACTCTGGTAAGTGGACTTTTTGCCGAAGCTGGTCTTTGACAAATGGAGTCCACAACTTGGGGTGACAGGTGAACCCCGAAATATACAGACTTGTGGCCAGTGGTACAGGGGAGTACATGATGGACCCACATGAAGAAAATTACACCGAAGGTGTAGAAGTGAGAAGTGAGTGCTTGGAAATAAAGGATAATAGACTGCTAAAAAAAATTAAAATTGGGGCTGGAGAGATGGCTCAGAGGTTAAGAGCACTGCCTGCTCTTCCAAAGGTCCTGAGTTCAATTCCCAGCAACCACATGGTGGCTCACAACCATCTGTAAAGGGGTCTGGTGCCCTCTTCTGGCCTGCTGGCATACACACAAACAGAATATTGTATACATAATAAATAAATAAATATTTTAAAAAATTAAAATTAAAAAAAAGGGAAGAGCAAAAATCTGGAGTAAAACTCCATATTTGTAAATACAGGACAAGAAAATAGTATTCCACTGTCTGCACAGTTGCTTGGATGTATTCGATAGCCAGAGGAGCTAGGGTGGAGCAGAAACAAATGCAGAGATTTTTATAATTTGTAGATAGTATAAACAATATTCTTTCTCCACCATGCTGGCGGCATGTCCACCACCACCTTTGGGCTGCTCCAGGACTTCAGAGAGGCCAAAGTGCAGCCTCGCCTTCGTCCCTGACACACTGTAATGTTGTGATCACAGGGTCACAGCCTCTGCGGCTGCTGAGCAAATGGGAAGACAGAACTGAGTACAGCACACAGTCCCCGTGGCCCAGTAATGGCCTGGGTTACTGTGGAGATTGTGACAACCTAAACACACATGCTGTAGTCAGCTGAGCAAATCTGGCCCACACTGTGCAAGCCATGATGAGCAAGCCAGTAAGCATCGTTCCTCCATGACCACTACTGCTCAGCTTGAGTTCCTGCCATGACCCCTTCGTGAGCTGTAAGTTGAAATAAGCCCTTCCCTCCCCTAATTGCATTTGGACATAGTCTTTGTTACACCTAGAGGAACTGATGATAGAAGAGATGGTGGAGGGTACATAATTGTCAGTATGTCTACAAATTGGCAATACCAGATCAACTCCTTTTCTTGCTCAGAATTTATTGATAAACAGATATAAATCAGGTTGTAATTCTTAATTTGATACAGATAGATACATACTAAAACTGAATACATGACTGATCATCTTATTTCCAGCAGTCAGGTCTCAAACCCCCATTTCTGAACACCCAGACTCACAGCAACTGTTCTGATAGAAACAGGTTGTAGTACTTGAGGAGCTGGGGGTCAGAGTGAGAGTACCACCAGATTTACCTCTTGACTCTCCATTAGCAAGGTATTTGAGGATACCATGCCTTTGTCTTACCTTCTACAAGGTAGAAATAATGAAACAGTACATGAACTGCCCTCTCTGGGTCAAGATGAGCAGTAAGCTAATTAATTAATATAAAGTGATTTTGCCACATAAGACTGTACGGCATAGTCTTAGCCATTATGATCATTGTCTTTATGAGCAGGCTTCCTAGGGTCTACTCCAGAATAAGAAGCCCTAAATTGGTCTTTTCTAGAGACCTGTGAATATCACTCCCCAGACATGCATGCCCCCTTTCCTGCAGACCCTAACTCCAGGCATCAGGGAGGAACAACAGTTGTCTCTGGTGATGATAGTGCTTTGTCTACAAAACCTTTGCTTGCTTCTAAAACCACTCATAGGTGTGGAATAGCTACACATGGGCAAACCTTGAGTGAGATGACTTGCTTAAGAGGCGCTGAGTTATTTGGGGGATTTGGGAGATGCTCTACTACTCTTTTAACCAAAGAGTCAAGCAGAGAAGAATGGAGAGTTTTTAAAAATAATATCTATTTTGCTGATAACACAGTTAGAGTCTGGGCTTTGGGACTGTGGACCAAAGATTCTTGTTTGTACTTTTCCAGAGGCAGAGATGAAGGGCTGCACGGTATTGAGAGTGTGGGTTTGGTGCCATCCCTCCATCAGGAAAATGAGAGGATCTTAAA
Organism: Dicrostonyx torquatus; assembly: GCA_028555095.1. Taxonomy (NCBI): domain Eukaryota; kingdom Metazoa; phylum Chordata; class Mammalia; order Rodentia; family Cricetidae; genus Dicrostonyx; species Dicrostonyx torquatus. Next base: position 1,203,370 of record JAQHUG010000051.1, on the reverse strand, counting down.
CATTCTCTCCCTGACATCTGCTATGCCCAACATGGAAACCACGGGTCATATGTAGGCATATATTTGAACATAGAACAATTGAAATTCAAAATACATTCTTATGTTTGCCTCCCAGGACCCATTTCAAGGGAGGCACTGCAACAGTAAATAGAGGCTTGACTCCCAGCCAGTACCTCAACCCCACCTACAGAGGATGCTCTTCTAGCAGCTGTCACCTCCTCCTACTGTATTCCTCTACTGTACACCTCCTCTTTACTGAGTGGAAAATAAGCCAGACATGTCAGTTAAGTCACATGAAATGAAAGTAAACCATCAATTATGAATGAGAACCTGGCAGACTATCCCATGTTTGAGGGGGTCCAAGCCACAGGGCAGAGACTTTGAGACCTCTGTTTTGACCGTCCTGACATCTTATTTTTGTTTGGGTTTCCAGCTATTTTCCAAAACTTTAAGGTTGCCAGGTAAAAAGTCACCTGAAGTATGAACTTGTCCACAAATGGCTAATCTACCAGAAACTACTCTGCATATGCTCCTCTGCACTCTGCAGGGTTTGCGCATGATCCTCTGCACTCTGCAGGGTTTGCGCATGATCCTCTGCACTCTGCAGGGGTTGCACATGCTCCTCTGCACTCTGCAGGGGTTGCGCATGATCCTGGGCATTCTGCAGGGGTTGCACATGCTCCTCTGCACTCTGCAAGCACAGACAGGTGCAAAGGTGGAAGGCTGATTCTGAGAGGGTGTGTCCAGCACTCTCAACTGGGTTGTTGTTCTTTTAAAGAGATCTTAAGGCCATATTTTTCCATCATAAAATATCACAACCTTAACAATATAGCTTGATTCAGAAAAGTTGCACACAACACAAAAATTTTCATAAGTGATCTAAAGTATATTTGATATATTTAATATATTATTTTATACTATGATAATTTTAATTCTTAGTTTCTGATCTGTACCATTTTTATCACCTTAAATTTGACTTTAACTGTAACTATTTGTCTACATTTTAGTGAATGAACTTTTACTTAAGAAATTGCAGAAAGTGATTGCTTGCAAATATAAATTATGATTCATTTGATGTACAAAATCCTCACTAACTCACCTTTTATCAATTCAGAATCATAACACGAATTATTTTATCTTTAGTGTCTTCTAAAATGTTATCGTTTAAGAACACTAATTGCAATATTAAGAAATAGCATCCAAAGTATATGAAAACAAACCATTTAAGGTACTTAGGAGCATTTTTAAAACTCTTATTTACATAAATAATTTACATATTGATTTAAATTGCTCTGTGTTTGTATGTTTCTTTAAGGCAACAAACAGGGAGAGAATTAGCATTACTCTGGCACATTCTCCGCATCTTCCAGGCCACCTTGTCACTGAAAGTAGTGTCTTTTAAAGTATTTATAATTGAGAATTCATATTGCATGATGGTAATTCCTTGGTGACTCTAGATTATTACAGATATACTAAATTTGCAAGTGCGAATACTTCAGTGTGTGTTATGGTAATCTGAGATCGAGTCATGCAATAGTGAATACTCACAGCAACAAATTGGTTATTTTCTAATTTAATGATGTCTCCAACTTTAACATTCATCCATTTTTCATTCTGCAACCTGAGAAAAGAACAGAAATATTTTGCTCAGCAGTGGAGAAGAATAAAAAGTATAACCAAAGGTTATATCCATATGCCGTAATAGAGCAGAAGAACCAGACGAGCCTTTGCTAAAATGAGAAATTCCAGGGATGCATTCACAACCAATGAGCAACGTGGGTGTCACAGAGGTTAAATAATTTGTCTGTGGATATCCGGTGAAGCAGTGACGTACCTAGACAAAGCTCAAAATGCCTAACTCTTGGCTGAGGGTCTGTGAAACCCAGCCATGATGCCAGCTCGATGCCACTTTTATACAACCTCCGTGGTCTCTCAGAAAATCCAACTACTTTGATTCTTTTCAAGCTCTCAGCTAGCAAGGAGAAAAACAGCACTTCCATTATCTCAGAAGTCACTTAACGCGAGACAAAAATAAATGAGACGATAGCAGCGAAAGAGAGCAGTCTAGAGCAATAGGTGAAATGCAGATAAAAGGAAAATTTTATAAAGGACATGAAAAATGGGTGGCAAAAGAATGCCTGAAAGACCAAATGAAAAAGCCTACACAGTACCCACAGTGCAGCTGTGGAAGGTGGCTTTGGCGACATTCTACCAGCCTAAGACTAGCGGCTCAGAACAGGGATCAACAAGCTGCAAACTCTCTTTGAAGCTTGTGTATGCAATGGAGTCCTGTGCCTACTCTTCAAGTTCACAACGGGTTTGGGAGGACCAGCAGTTGTGTTTATTGGATCTAGCCTTGAGGGACAAGTGAGTCAGGGTTGCCCAAAGCCAGACAGGCCTGGAAGAAACAGACCACCTGTGACTGGATACTGCCCCATTGCTCCTGCCTTCCAAAACAAGCTTCTTGAAATGTTTGGCTTTCCAACTGATAGTTCTCATCCTGCTTCTTAGAAATCCCTTCATAGAAGCAAAGACTGCTGGAACAGGATAGGGTCCCTAGAAAGCCAGGTGAATTCTGCAGCTTTTCAGAACTGGCCCAATGGACCTGCTTTAGAGACTGGAGAATAGATTTAAATATTTATCCAACTGTGAAATGCGCCTCCCACTATCAACCCTGCTGGGTCATTTGGCTCAAGAGCTCAAAGGATTGTTCTTTAATATGGATCCAAGTACATGTTGTTCTGGAAATTTCTCAGCTGTAGCATTTTTGTCTCTAGCCAAAATTAGAACACTTTTTTCAGTGCCATGCTCGGCCGTACTCTCTAGCCCGGTGACACTGTGAGAATGGAGGAAGGCTTGAAAACCTCACTTGTCTTTCTCTTTAAGGTACAGAGTATTGCTGTTTATTTCTCCTGGGGACTGCCCCTCCTCCCCCCGCTTGCAGCATCAGGGACATTTCTCAGAGGCGTGCTGGAGTAGAGAAGGACACCTTGCATAACTTATGGTAACTGCATTGCTACTGAAATGCTTTGCAGTCTCTATGGAAAGTGTCTGTTTTGAGGAGAAGCTAGGACTATGTTAAGTTTCGTTTTTAAATTCTACACCTCCCACTTCTACGTTCTACCCTCACTTGAGTTTCAGATACAACCAATTATTTTACACATAAGCACACACTTTGTGATACTTGGGATGTTGGACACTGAACGTTATTGCTATGAGTCTGGAATTTGAATGTAAATTGTCTCATGTTTAAACTTGTTTCACGTAGCAACACTATTAGTCTTCATGACAGCCCTTTAGCTGGGTCCGGCTTCAACTTGAATTTGACAAGACCCTGGAATTCAGAGAAGTTGGGATCTTTACTCTCTTTGGAGGATCTATTTAAAATTCAGGCACCCACATACTTTGATGTGGGCATCCCACTTTAAAGAGCCGATGATCTGAGAACGTAAACATGGATGTACAAAGATGAGCAGGGCAGCATTATTTACAGAGCTTAGCAGAAACTACTAATGTTCTGTGGTAGAATTACTTCATCATATATCATACGTGTTCGGCAGAATTAAGTGCTATCACATGCATATTCAGCAGAACAGTGTAACTAAGAGAAGCTAGGTCTAAATGTGCTGACGTGAAATGGGTCTAAGTCCCACTGTTATTTAAAAGAGGACTGTTCAGAAGTCTGTATGTGTGTGGCAAGATCAATGTGTTGAGACAAGGGTGTTCTTATACAAGTTTTTTTTAACATTTTCTTTTATTTTTTGAGATTGTAATATAATTACACCATTTCCCCTTCCTTTTCTTTTCTCCCAATCTTCACATATACCTCCTTTCTCACTCTCTTTAAAATTTATGATCTTTTCTCATTAATTGTCATTATATGCATAAATGTACATGTATATGTATATACATGTATGTGCCTAAATATAATATGCTCAGTCTGTATGTTACTTGTATGTATGTTTTCAGAACATTGGTTTGGATCACCAATTAGTGTACTCTTCCCTAGGGAAGACTCTTCCTCCCAGTTTCAACATTCCTTAGTAGCCTATAGTTCTTCATGTGGAGTTGAAGCTTGTGAGTGGTCCCATGTCATTGTTAGTGTGGCCGTTGGTGTCATCCTTGTTGAGTTCCTGCTTAGGGAGTCATGTTGGTGAGACTTCATGGCTGTAACTTGTGGCATTCTTAGAAGACACAATCTCACAGCAAACTTCCCCTCCCCTTCTTCAGTGTCCCCTGACCCTTAGGTGGGATTGTCACATTGCAGACAGTACACTGGCGCTGGGCTCCACAACTGTGTACTTTAATTAGTTGTGGTTTTCTGTAACAGTGTCCATTTGTTGCAAAGTTAAGTTTCCTTGATGAGGGGTGAAAGTTACACTTTCTTGTGGGAATAAAGACAAATATTCAGAGTGTAGTTAGGGGTTGTGATGGTTTAGTAAAAGCAGTGGCTGTGGGTTCTCCTCTAAGATTCCTGACTTCACGAGCATTAGGTGGTCGGCTAGGTTTCTAGTCCCAAGCAGGATTTCCCTCTTGCTGAGTGAGCCTTAAGTCCAACTAGATAGCTGTTGGTTACCGCCAAGGTGTGTGTGCCATTCCTGCACCCTTAGGGCCGTCTGCCATGCTGATCAGTGTTTACATACATATTTTAACCTGTGTTCTAGTTTGATTCTGTTGCTATGAGAAGAGCATTGGATCCCCTTGAGCTGGAGTTACAGATGGCTGTGAGCCACCATGTATCCGCAGGAAATTCAACTTGGGTCCTCTAGAAAAGCAGTCAATCCTCTTAACCTCTTGGCCATCTCCCCAGCCCCATGAAAGCTTTCTTAAAATTACATGTAAGTGGCAAGGCTTCAACTTGAACCAGCTTTAACTATGAAATACATACCCTTAATAAATCTACATTTATTGTTCATCTTACTTTGCTTTCTGTATTAAGTACATCTGACCTGTTTAAAAATGTAGAAATGGGGCATGCAGCAGTGACAATAAAAAATAATCACCTTTCAGTGGTTTGATATGGTTTGCTCTACTCTGAGAACCAAATGTTTCTGAATGCAAGATCCCTAATTTCTTAACAGCCAGGCGGTGGTGGCGCACGCCTTTAATCCCAGCACTCGGGAGGCAGAGGCAGGCGGATCTCTGTGAGTTCGAGACCAACCTGGTCTACAAGAGCTAGTTCCAGGACAGGCTCCAAAGCCACAGAGAAACCCTGTCTTGAAAAAAAAAAAACCTAATTTCTTAACACAAAATCTAACTAAAAGTAACCCCAAGATATTCTGAACCTTGTTCCTTATTAGATCTGCAGTCATATTTAGTGCTAAACAGTTTCTAAGAAAAAATGTTTTAATTCACTTTCAAATAAATTGTGATGTTTATCTTCTTGAGTTCCTCAGAAACAGACTAACGGACGGGTAAAATTCTTGAGTAGCTGACCACCCACCAACATGTGATGTCATCTTTCGTTAATAAATTCAAGATCACCCTAATATGGCCAGAATCATCTCTGGAAGCTATACACAATGCTGAATGTCAGGGCTATAATGGGCATTAGGTACAAACTATATACATCAAATAATCTAGAAAATGGTGGAAAATATAAATCTGGTTCTTAAATAGATACATATAAATCATCCTTGTCCTCTAAGACTTGAAGCACATGGATATTCTTCCAATCCCAATGAAGAGCACCTGCACTTTAGAAAAATGACCTCACTGTTAGAGTGTTGGCCATGCATTTGTCATCAGTAGTCCAGTGAGAAAATTGATAGAACTGAAGGATCGTCTAATAAAGGATGTATTAACTTTCAATCCTCAAGATATTCCAAGCTTTCCCCCATGTACAGTGAGCTCATCAGAAAACTATATGCCTGGACTCTGTTATGCTGATCCCTCTAGACTTGTCTTCTCGGAACCCTGACTTCAATCAGGATTTACTGATGGTCATAAGTGAACTATCTCTCTTCCTGAGGCTTCAGCCATTACATCATTCGCTTTTCTCTCAGCACAGGATAAATCACATTGGTCATGAGCACTAGATAATACATCTGTCCATTGGACCATCCGTTTTGTATCCTCGGCACCTCTGTTATGAGGAGAAACAGCATTTAAGTTCATGTTTCCAATGTATAGACAAGTCATAGCGGATCTTCTAAACAAAAACAGAAAATTCCACTAAAGGACTCTGTCTTCTGAAGATAACGATAATCTTGATACCTGATAATACAAAACTCTGTTTAGAGAGGATTAGAGGCTGGAGTTAATTTTTTTTTAATTTTGTACTCCAAGGATAAAATACTGGCTTCCTGCTTATGACAGAAACCATGTAAAATACTAAAAAGAGTATGTGTTGTAGTATCACAAAGCATACACTCTACCACTAACCAACCATGTGACTTTGCTAGAGAATTTGGCTAAAACTGGAGTTTACATCCATGGTGTGTGAACTGGCACCTGACAGCCTTTCACAGTATCTGTTAGAGTGGGGTCTTCAAAGTTTCATAAACCATCTACCATGTCATTTGTGACCCTCAAATGAGACAAATTCTTAAAAGTATTTCTAAACTGTAAAGTAATTCGTGCATCTAAAGTGCTGTGGCTAGTTTTATTGTTACTAGGCACTTTGTCATAAGGATACAAATTGATTTTTATTGTAAGTCCTTGAAGGAGCCATTTGTGCTCTCTGTTGGTGCCGTGGTGACTGCTTGTGTTTTCTCCCACCAGGAAATTGTCTCCACCAGTCCAATCAGAGACACTCTCGTGACAGTTGGGATTATACAGCCATAACTAAATAAATAATACTTTATTTTATTCATCACGGTTGATGGCTCTTTTTTCTCTACTCTCTCTGCTTCATATCCAGAACAATAGATTCAAGTGACTTTGTTTTACCTGCTGTGGTTTAGAAATCCCTACCAAAGACCCATTTGTTAAAGAGCTGGTCACAGCCTGTGGTGCTACTGACAGGCAAGGGAACTTTTAATACATGGGGGTCTAACAAGTAAGGTAGGTCACTGAGGGAGAATCTTGAGGAGGCAACTAGGATCCAGACCCATACTCCCATTTTGCTTCTTGGCAAAGAAGAAGGGAGTGATCTCCTCCTGCACACACTCCTGTCTTAGTTGTCAAGCCTCACTGCAGGTCCAGAAACAACAGAGTCAGCGGACTATGGGCTAAAATGCCTTGCTGCCTTTTTCTTTGCTCTCTTCTGTGTTTGGTCCTCTAGAAGAGGGCCTAGAAAGGGGCTCCAGGTAGAAGCACTTGCCACAAATTATGAGGACTGAATGTGAATATCAATGCATGCATAGCAAGCTGTATATCCTATGAACATCTGTAACTACAGCACTGAGAGATCCAACATCCTCTTCTGGCCCCCATATGCACACAAACACACACACACAAATATGTGTACACTCACACAGACATATACATGCTTACATAATTAAATCATGGAAAAACCCAAATTGTGAGGATGAACACAAATATCAAGAAGTTGTTGACAGCTATCAGGAGGTAATATATGTATGTGTGTGTGTATAAAGATTCATTGTACTGTTCTATTTGTGTGCCTATGTGTTTGAAAATCCGACAAAAAATAAATGATGATGATGAAGACAGATAGATAATTGATTGATTGTTTGATTGGTAGGTTGATTGATTAATTGGTAGGTAAATTACATATATATAAATTATATATACATAAATAAATAGAGGATTGATAGATTTGATTGACATATTTATAAAAATATATAGATAGATAATAAATAGGCAATAGGTGATAGATCAATAATAGATGATAGATAGATAGATAATCCTACTCATGCTGATGGCCTTCACTAATGCAACCAAAGCTTATGACACTGCCATCTTACCTGGATATAACTTGTCTTTCTCTACTACCTGCAGCAACCAAAGAAATGTCCGTGTTATCCCTACAGTTTTTCTGTCAAAAGCCTCCGTGGCCTCTCATGACACGTAACCTAAAGCTGAAGTTAGCATTCTTCACAATTACCAATAAGAAATGTATCTTGACTGAGCACGGTTGCTCATGCCTGTAATCCCACCACTTGGAATTCTGAAGCAAGAGGCTAACCACAAGTTTGAGTCTATCCTAGGCTGCACAGTAAGTTCAAAACAGTCTAGGCTATAGAACGAGACCCTGTCCAAAACATAAAAATAGTAACTGACTTTTGTTAACCCCTCAGAACTCTCCTTTGTCCAGTACCCCAGCATTGGTGGGGACCTTACTACCCAGCTCATTTCCAATCTTGGACTTTTAAGTTTGTCATGACTTTTACCCATGATCTTGCCATAACTATCTCCCTCTGAAACAAAATCTTAGTTCTGTCAAGAGGCCATTATATCCACCCCCACTAACTCCCTGCCTCCAGCCACTACCCAGGGCATCCAACCCCAATAACTAACCCCTTGAGTCCAGTTGGTGCTGACCACATGTACATTGGGGTGGAGCCATTCACTCAGACATGGGGAACCTGAAATCACATTATTTAAATGACTGTTTTTCTCATTGAAAAGCAGGCTAAGGCTATCTGGCTACTTGTTTCTGTATCCTTGACATGTAGAAGTGCACCTTCCATGCTGTGAGTTTGGGAAATATTTGCTGAGTGGAATAACAATGCATGTATAGTCACTCACACGTATGTATGTATTTACACAGTTAGCTCTGGAATAAATATAAGAAACACTTTCATATGACTGTTCTTACTGATGAGACCTAAGACAGTGTAAGAGAGATAACAAGAGAAAAGCAAGAAGCGAGGGGTGTGTGGATGGCTACACACCAGGTTGGAGAAGAACAGCGTTGTTCATTTTTTTTATAAAGAACAGATTTCAGATTTACACTTCACATGTGCAGAGTCAAGCTGCATCTCTAATAGATCATGTCCTTCATCCTTCTGTCTCCAGTTTCTTCAGAATAATCTGTGCCTTGAATGCACCCTGCCAGCTGGAAAAGTGAGTGTGTTTTCCTGAATTCCACATATAAGGAACACCTACTATCAGCCAAGCCTGAGCTAAGCAAGGGAGAAACCCAACACGGTATCAATCAGTTCTTAAGAGGCTGACAAGGAAGAGTGCTGAAGAGGACTGAGTTCCAGAAGGAAGTGCTGTGCACTAGTAGCATTCGCGGTTGCCATGGCAGCGCAAAAGTTGATGGGAAGAGCTAGAAGGAAAGAATGCATTGGTGTTTTGAGAAGGCCAGTGTTCTGATGTGGCTGGAGGGGGTGCTAGAAAGACTAGACTAGCCAGAGGCCACTCTGGCAGGAGTGGGTGGGGAAGCTTTAAAATAGGAATGTATTTGATCTACACTATTTTATGAGAAGGAAATAGGAAGGAATGTGGATGATTCAGCAATGCCTAATCCAGCTTGGAGAAGTGTCACTCAAGCCAACAGAAACCTTTAGGTAACACCCTAGAATACCATATTGTTTTCTACAAGAAGAATGTTTTTAGAAGACAATATTTAAAATATATTCCCTCACAGAACACAAAAAAAGTGCAGGCCAATGTTAAATAATGAGTATAAATAGGCAAGTCACTGAAAAAAGAAGAAATGAAGAAAAACAGATAAATATGCTGGAAAACTAGAAATCGGGTGTGCAAGACTGATCTCCACACTTAACAGATTGACCCAGACTTTTAAAAGCTAATACTCAAAGTCATGATGATGTTGTTGGAAAGCTGCATCCATTCGTTCAGATAGGAGGATAAATTGGTGTAAACGTCCTGGAAATGAACTTAACAACAGGGGATGCAAGAAGGGATACACTGCAGGTACAGAGAGAGGATGAAGAAAAAGAATGAAGAAGCAGCAGTTAGTCCCCAACACAGGTGGAAAGAGCATCCCTGCCAGGCTGGCTGCAGGAAGAATGGCGATCCCTTAGCCACACAAATTAAAGCCCAAGGAAAAATAAGTCTTTCGAAATTCCCTTCTGTAATGAAGGGTCGAGTAAAAGCAGAAAGCCAACCAAGAAAATCAGAGTCTTGCTGAGTTCTCCGTCTGGACAAAAAGCAGTAGAGACCCTGATGCCCGCAGCATATGGAGGAGAGGGCATGTCCATTCCCCATTTTTAATTTGTCTTGTTCCTATATGTTTAAATATATATTATACTACTTGTTTGTTAAAATTTCAGCAGGAAGTGTTATGTGGAAAAAAGCAAATTTCCCTTCGAAATCAGGCACCTAGCAATTTAAGTCCTGGCTCCCAGATTCCAGACCATTCTACTGAGCCAGAGTTTGCAGAGCTGACACAGAGGCTGATAGAGACAGTGAACAGACTGCAATCAGGGCTAGTAATTTCCAACAGACACTTAATAACTAAGTCTAGAAAAGGGGGAAAAACAGTTCTTTCCTTTTGGCAGAAAACAATACTTTTTTATATTCTAAAACTATTTACAGTTCATATGGTTTCCAGGCCCCCTCTTCAGAAGCAAGGGCCTCACCCCCTGCCTGTCTCAATGCCGCACATGTGACTCCTCAGCCAGCCGGCCAGAAGAGCATTTGATTTGAAATGAAGCCTTAAATTTAGCAGTGTGAAGGGGAAGCCAATCTGAACACATACGCCTGGAAGGGACAAGGACACCAGATGGGGCCAGGGGTGAATACAAACTGTCAGCCCTACAGTTTAGAAAGCCTTGCTAGGAGGGCAAGCCTTGCTACAAGCACCATGGGCCATCTCTGCCCTCCATGCCGGTGACTAGAACCAAGCCAGCCTGGTGGTTTTAGCTGTCTGCCATGCCGTACCATTTTTCCTCCATTCCTTAGAGTCCATTTCACTTCTCCAGCAACAGTCAGTTCCCCCCATCCACTGCTCTCCCCGGGTTTCCTTATTTTAGTAACTGGTCAGTCGCACCTGCCAGTCATTTTCTCAGCCAGTACATTTCCAAGCTTCTCCTGTATTTAGATCTAATCTAGAAGTCACTAGCCTGCTATAGGCATTCTCTGGACTATAGTAACAAATGCCCTGAATATGTGGCCTAAAAGAGAAGAATGTTATTCTCTCTATGCCAGAAATTTGAAATCCAAAAGCAAGGTGTCAACAAGACTAGAATCCCTCAAGAGTATGGGGTGGGGGTGTCTACTTTCCCTGATAGCTTCTGGTGGGCCCCTGAGTTCCTTTCTGTGGGGCTACGGAGCTTGAATGCCTGCCTTCATGTGCACATTGTACTCCTTTCTCTATCCCAAGACACTTGTGGTGAAATGGAATGGGTTAACAGCAGCAGTAACACCATGACCCCTCTTCTCCCAAGCCCAAAATAGGGACATCGACCAAGATTCCCTGCCAGCATAAGCAGGATGATGCCAGGTGTCTTGGTATCTGAAAGCAAGGCCACTCGGACCCACGGAAACAGTAAGTCTATAGCTGAAGGTTGGGCCTAGCTAACAAAGAGATAAAGAATGAATAGAGAACACCAGATGTACCTAGACAAGGACAAAGCTGACGTGACTGAACTTTTCCCTTGCCTCAATTAAAGTAGCTAATAGAAACTGTATAATCACATATCTGTTTTTATAGAATATAATACTGACTCTAAGCTGGAAAGGGCATGCTCAGTTTACACTGCGGCATCCTCAGGTCTGAGATATTAAACCCTCTTGCAATTGCATCCAGCTGGCTGGCCTGGTGTTTTGCATCTTGATGGTGTGTTGAAGGCACCCAGGTCTCTGGGGTCTTTCAGTGGCTGAGTCTAAGACATACCCTGATCCAGCATCACCTTATCTCCACAACTTAATTATACCGTAAAAACCAATTTTATTCCAAATAAGGCCACCCCCATGGGTTCTGATGGTGGGAGGTAGATAGGCTACAAGGACAGTAGAATATAGTATAATCGCAATTGTATCCGAAAAGAACCTTGCACAGTGGAGTAGAACAGGAACAGCAAAGACAAAGGAAACAGAAAAGAGCAACAGATGCATGAAATATGAATCACATGAATCTGGGAAGCAAGATCAAGAAAATGTCTATATTTTATTTATACTCTTAATTTTCTAAAGTTTCTATCCATAGTAGACTGGCCATATGTTAATTTAAAATTCATGGAGAAAATGAACCCATTAAGAGTATCTCAGGGAACTGAAGGCAGAATGATACAATAATAGAAAGTTTCAGTGAGGAAACCCTGGTGGGGGTAAGTAGCCAATCTAATACTATCAGAATATTGCTTTGCTGCAGACAGCCTTGAGTTCAGCCTGAACAAAAGTATATTTCTAAAGTTAATATTCTTACATCCCTAAAGTCTTTGGAGCTTGGGTTTTCAAAGGGAATTCTGAACCTCAATCTATCACTTTCTGTAAAGAAGAAAATGAGCCAAATTTCAAAGCTTACACAGGATCTGCTGCTTGTTAAACTCCCATCGTCGCCCATAATAAGGACACTAGTTACGACAGCAATGGGATCCATTTGGAGCCAAGAAAGACTCAAGTCATATTTAGTGACAAAGTGGGGTTACACATGAGCCCCAGATGCTGAGAAAAGACAATGGGCCAGTCTCACTGAACCCCAACACAGAAGGCGGAGGAAAGTAAAAGACCAGAAGACATTTCTGAGGTGGGAGAAAGCTAAAATCTCATACTGTTTGCTGAGGGGCATGTGATAGGAGCCTCCTCTACAGAAGCTGGGGTCAACTCCACCGCCCTCTCTGAGGCTATTGTGTGAGAGGCTCTTCGAAGGGGCTTTAACAGTTCTCTGTGCTATATAAACCTCAGAAGAAAACAGGGCTGCTGAAGACTCCATGTGCAGGCCCCCTGTCGTATCAAGATGTCCTCATCTGGGGAAACAGTTGCCCTTTGGAAATTCAACCCTTAAAAATTCCATCTATGCAACATAGTCATTGGAAATGATGGAAAACGGTTATAATAACTCTAACAACTTTGTGGCTTGCACACAGGAGTCAGCCCTTTGGCAAGCAGCTCCTTCTATACTCAAAGCTAAAAAACAGAAACTGCCCAAGAAATGATCAAGACAAGACTTTTTAAAAATGCAATTAATTTTTTGAAGGTGAAACTTATTTTGAAATGCTTTTTTATGAATTAGCAATAAGAGAATTAGCAAAAGATAATTTTTTTCTGTACTGCATCCAAACAGCACTTCAAAGTCTTCCCATGACTTTACTTTTGAATTCGTTGTTAAGTTCATGAAAATATGTCTCATTGACATTGATTTGTAAAACAAAATGATTTTTCTCAAGTTTTTCTTACAAATCTGCAAGCTCTTTATACGGGTTATGTGATCACAATGGTATGACCATAATGTGATCATATGTAATCAGAATGGTATGACTATAATGTGATCATATGCAATAAGAATGGTATGACCATAATGTGATCATATGTGATCACAATGGTATGACCATAATGTGATCATATGTAATCAGAATGGTATGACTATAATGTAATCATATGTAATAAGAATGCTATGACCATAATGTGATCATATGTGATCACAATGGTATGACCATAATGTAAACATATGTGATCACAATGGTATGACCATAATGTAAACATATGTGATCACAATGGTATGACTATAATGTGATCATATGTGATAAGAATGGTATGACCGGGGCTGGAGAGATGGCTCAGAGGTTAAGAGCACTGACTATTCTTCCAGAGGTCCTGAGTTCAATTCCCAGCAACCACATGGTGGCTCACAGCCATCTGTAATGAGATCTGGTGCCCTCTTCTTGCCTGCAAGCATACAGACAGACAGAACACTGTATACATAATAAATAAATAAATCTTTTAAAAAAATTTTAAAAACCCAATCATCAAATAATAAAGTAAAGCAACTAAAAAACAGGAGAGAATAAGCTGGTCTCTACTCCTTCCCCTGATTCACCATTTTATTAAAAAAAAAAAAAAGAATGGTATGACCATAATGTAAACATATGTGATCACAATGATAAGACTATAATGTAATCATATGTGATCACAGTGGTATGACCATAATGTGGTCACATGTGATCATAATGGTATGACCATAATGTGATCATATGTGATCCCAATGGTGTAACCATATACAAGCAATCTAGGTAGCTGGGGGTAAAAGTACTCAGACTGTCTTCTCCCTTGTATGAACTGAAAGTCTCCATTACAATCAAAGTAAGATGATGTAACTCAGTGGAGGGTGTATCAATTCTCCCATGGGAGAAGAGTCCCAGCCTTCCATTTAGAAGACACACAGAGACATGCTCAATATGTATCAGCAGCAGACATGCTAAATCCATGATGTTTGAGTTTGTTGTCGCTGCAGGTCCTCAATCAGAAAGGGTAAGAGCCTATCAGATGCAGTATAGAAGTGGAGAAAAGAAAGAATGTCAGAGCCAGGGGATAGGGGAGATGTGCTGCAAAAAAGATGTCTTCTGGAGGTGACACAACCATTGCACTCATGAGCTGTCTTCATTTGCACAAGACTTGCAAAATGTTACCATAGAAGGGATGGATGGTTTTACTGATGAATTCTACAAATCTTTTAAGGAAGATTTAATACTAACACTTCTCAAACTTTTATATAGAATAGGAAAGGAACACTACCGAACTCATCCTATGATGCCATTACAGTTCATGAAAGGAACATTACCAAACTCATCCTATGACACTATCATTTGTGAGGGAAAATATCAAACTCATCCTAGGATGCCATTATACCTCTGATGCCAAAGCCAGACAAAGAAAACTGTAAACCAATCTCCCTGATAGACACGATCTTCAACAACGCTTTCCAGCTGAACTGAACATTAAGAAGATTGTTCTCCATAAGCAAGATGATTTCACCCCAAGGATACAAGATAGGTTCAATACAGCACATCAGTAAACACAATATTCCACATTTAATTCCTGCACTTGGGAGGCAGAAGTAGGCAGATCTTTGTGAGTGCAAGGACAGCCTGGTCTGAAGAAGGAGGTCCAGGACAGCCAGGGCTATACAGAGAAAGCCTGTATCAAAAAGCAAAAGGGGAAAAAAAAACAAGTTCTGCTGAAAACAGGAGCAGGCAGAAGACAGCTCAGGATAAAAAAGGCTATATATGACAAACCTATAACTGGCATTATAGCAATTCCCAGCACTCAGGGAGGCAGAGGCAGGAGGATCCTTATGAGTTTGAGGCCAGCCTGGTCTATAGAGTGAGTTGCAGGACAACCAGAGATACACAGAGAAACCCTGTCTCAAAAATAAACAGAATAAATAAATAAAAGATATGAAAAATGGTCTGTGCAAAAATAAGTAAAATAAAAAGAAACATTGGAACAGAACTTAAAGATTTCCCTCTTTAGCCATTATGGGGCTAACAAGAAACCTGGCATCATGGAAATTCTCAGGAACCCACAAGGATGACCCCAGCTACTTTCCTAGGCAATGGTGGAGAGGGTGTCTGAACTGGCCTTCCCCTGTAATCAGACTGATGACTGGAACCTTCATCCAGCACTGATAGAAGCAGGTGCAGAGACCCACAGCTAAGCAGTGGGCTCAGCTCCAGAGAGGGAGAAGCAATAATATGAGCAAAGGGGTCAAGACCATGGAGGGGAAACCCACAGAAACAGCTGACCTGAGCTAGTGGACGCTCACTGCCTCTGGACTGACAGTAGGGGAACCTGCATAGGACCAAACTAGGCCCTCTGAATGTGGGTGACAGTTGTGTGGCTTAGGCAGTCAGTGGGGCCACTGGCAGTGGGACCACAATTTATTCCTAGTGCTTGAACTGGCTCTTTGGAGTCCATTTTCTTTGGAGGGATACCTTGCTCAGCCTAGATATAATGGGGAAGGCCTTGGTCTTGCCTCAAAGTGATGTGCCAAACTTTGTTAACTTCCCCACAGGAAGCCTTACCCTCTCTGAGGAGTGGGTGGGGGTGGGGGAGTGGGGAGAGGAAAGAGAGTATGTAAAATGAGAAAAGACTGGTTTAACAAATAAATAAATAAAATATTTCTCTCTCAATTTTCTGGAGTTTTCACTGTTGTTTGGGTATATATTCATGTTTGAAATAACTAATGATGTCAATACTGTTTCTACAGTATTCTAATAAATACAATGGTTTTTTAATACATAAAAATAAATACAAGGAAGATTCGTGTTACTGTAGATAATGTGTCCTAAATTTCTCTGTGGGAGGAGTATAAAATCCTGTCAGCTCTATTTACTTGGTACCACACTATCAAAGATATGTCTGTGTTCCGTAAAATAAACTCCCAAAGAATTACTTTCTAGTAGATTATAGAAGGACAGAAATACACACTATTAAGCCAGAAAGCCGCCAGTCACTGAGAGCTGTTTGGGAGCCCCCAGAGCTCTTACTGAAAGCCCGCAGAGCGAGTTTCTTACTTGCTGTTGATGAGCACTTCCGACTGCCGGTTATTCACTTGATTATCGCTTCGGTGACGAAACTGGAAAATCAGAATTTAGCAAAGAACATCTTAAATCATACTTGGTCGATCCTAACAGTAACACTGGGCACATTCTCAGTTCATCTGTTCGGACAATGTGGCTATCCGTCTAATGTGAGCACAGCTTGCACTTGCTTTGAGCAGAGTCTATGGACATCTAATCAACACTCATCTCCCTACATCTCATCCTGGTATATGCATCACCATGGAAATCGTGTGTGTGTGTGTGTGTGTGTGTGTGTGTGTGTGTGTGTGCGTGCGCACGCACGTGCGCGCATGAGTGAGCGTGTGCACTCATATGCACATGCTGTGTGCTAGACCCACAGTCTTAATCCTTATGCATTTCTAGCTGCTTCTAAGAAGACAACAATGCCATTTACCTCATAGTCCAGAGACAACAATACACAGGTTTTGAGAACTTCAACCCGAAACCAGTTCCTATTTCTCTCACATGCACACAAAGTCATCTCAGCATATTAGTGCACACCCCCAGATGAACAGGAGTGCCTTCAGGGACCTGAAGCCTGAATTTCATAAAATTTAATAGGAGTGAGAGATTTTCCTTTTGTATTTCAAAATGAAGTGTGTGTGATTGTCCATACACGTGTACACACATGCACCACTTTCTACTATCGTCAGACCTCTCTTTCAACCTCAGATGCTATAATTTCACTGTGTACATTGAAATATGCTAGGCACTTTATCAGGAGACAGAATCATAGCACATTAAGACAAGTGCACTATCCATATGTGTGGGGGCAATTTTAAGCGACTCATACCAAATTGTGGATTTGTTTACATTTCTACATGCAACAACTGTGGGAAAACATCCCATAAATCAACTTGGTAATTATAAATCTTCCCCTCTGCCTCATCCTTGACTACCCTTCAGCAGCACTGGCTGGGTTCCCACTTCCTGTTTGACATTGAGACACCAAGCTTCCTCAGGAGCGAATACCCACATAGTCGTCGGTAGCATCCTTGACAGCTGTCATGGAGATCACCAGGACCAGAGGCACGATGGTGGTGAACCAGGTCAGGGAAGAGATTTCTGGAATGAGCTGAAACGAGCATTTCCAGACGTTTGAGATGTTTTAAATTGAGAAATACATCTGTCGACCTTTGTCAACTTATTGTACAACACTTACAGAAATAAATTGGCTTATGTTCAGCTATTTGTACAAAAGTAAACTTGCTAAAACAATTCAATTACATGCATTCAATTGCAAAACATACAGAGAAATACCTTTCTGCCAATTTTCAGATATCTGACAAAAATAAAAAAAGTAAAAACTTGAAGCAAAGTGAGAAGCAGGCTCCTTGAGCTTCTTCACAGACACACATCTTTCGCTAGTCTGCTGCATATTACCAATCCCTCAGCTTCTCTTCTCAGTTTTTAATAATAATCTCTTAATAACACTTGCCAGAGAATCTTTTATCCTCACCCTTGCAAAGGCTAGCCAGGTGTTTCCATCTTAATAATTGAATGCTCAGAAAACTGAGTTACTTCCCATGCTAGAGCGTTTTGTACAAACCCATGGGTTACAAGTCCACAGAAATAGCAGTCCCCCGACTGCGCACACCAGAATACATTGTGAATGGTGACCCGGTGTCAGAAGAGACAGAACTGACATCAAGCCCTTATTTTCCTAACCCAATTCTATAGCTCAAACAGCCAAGGCATTGAAAACTCTAGCATGAACACACACTGCTAAAATATGCGCCCAGATCTCTTTGACCCCCACACTATCCCTTTGTGCCTGGATCTCTAGCGCTACCACCTATGACAAACATGGTAACAAGCATGTGATCCTCTTAGACAAGCGTTTCTTTTTGTTTGTTTGCTTTTTCAAATCAGATCACATTGGCTTGGGATCTGCTCCAGGACTGTCAGGCAGAATAAGGTCCAGTATAGACTATAAATACGACCTATAAATAATTCAAAACTAAATGAATTTTATATAATAGATTCAGTGCAATTTTTAAACTTCAAAAAATCCCTGAGGGCTAAGCAATGGACAAAAGCTCCAGTCCTACAACACACTAGATGACTGTAGGACAAATAAGCAACCAGAAGACAGGAGTTTAAGGAGCTGGGGAGGTGTCTCAGTGGTTACAAGCGATGGCCACTCTTCCAGAGGACCTAGGTTCAATTCCCAGCACCCACATGGCAGCTCACAACCATCTGTAACTCTAGTTCCAGAGGCTTAACAGCCTCACACAAGCATACATGCAGGCAAAACACCAATGCAATAAAATAAATAAATAAATGTTTATTTAT
>JAQHUG010000051.1:1142881-1172046 GCA_028555095.1 Dicrostonyx torquatus | reverse complement strand
CAGTGAGTGTGGCGGCACACGCTACATCCTCGGCAGTGAATGTGGCAGCGCACGCTACATCCTCAGCCCTCAGGGAATGGAAGCAGGAAGACGGAAAGTTCCAGGTCAGTCTGGGCTACATCCTGAGTTTGAAGCCTTGTATTGAGACCTCACAGAAAAAAAAAAATAGATGAATAAAATCTAAAAAAAGAGGTAAATTAGGACAGGCCTTTCCTCAGGTCCCACAAACTCTTACTTTTTAACTATATGTTCTGTTGACATCTGTCTTTGCCTAAGTAAGTTTGAAGCTTTTTTCTTTTTTTATTCCTGATCAAACACCAGGCACAAGCATTAATAACACATTCAATGTCCATGTAATTGCGTGACTTTTTCTCTACTCCTGCCTACCACATTGTATCATAGAAGGTAAACCTCCATGATCTTAGAGCTGTCTGGGGACACTTCCTGCTTCTGTGAATCCCACAGATCAGGACTTTTGCAAGAGCTCCATGGTTTCCACATTATTAAAGCCGCTTTCCTCATCTGATGAGATGCTCTAATGTCATGGCAACTGAACGAATGTCTACCTTTCCTTGCTACAGAAATGCTCATGTGTAACGTTACTACAAAACAGTCTAGATTCCAGGAAGACAAAAAAATCCCGCTAAGGGAAAGGGCATCTCTAAATCATCTATTTAAAACCAAAGAGAAACCATGCCCACAGACTGCTTGCGTAAAAGAGGAAGTGGCCGGAAGGCATTTGCACCACTCAAGGAAATGTGTGAAACACCCACGTTTATGCAAAGCTTCCCCCAAAGAATTGGGGAGCGGGCACACGGGCAGCACAGTCACCTCTGGCACCTGCCTCTCTGATACCAGGCTCCTCCATAGTAGTCAAACGTTGCCTGGTATGTTTCCACGGGCTCTGAATTGGGAGAAATACAGACAAGGGAACGCTGCAGAAGAGGCTATATGGAGAGGTGGCTATAACCAGCAACATCTCAGCATTCTCCTCAGCCAGGATCCCAGCTATGGGCAATATTTATTTCTGTAGTGAGAAGGAGAAGAGGCCATGCTACTCCTAACCGTCACTCATTCATTCGGCTCTTGTTTGCAAAGGACCTCCTATGTGCCGGGCATCATGTCATTGAGCCAGGACTGCAAATATGGACAGATAAAAGTCTATACACACATAGAGGAAGTCTGCATTTTAGCTGGGCGGGCAGAAAGACAGGAATAAATAGAAAACAAACTTGTCAACTGGTGACAGTGTTTAAGGAAGTGACAAACACTAAATGACAGAGAAGCACCGAGATTCCCCTTAGGAAGCCTTCTTGTATGACGTTCCTATAAGGTAACCTCGGGATGACCCTGCTGGGGAAAGAAAGAGGACATGAAGTTGGGATGGGTGGGGAAGTAGGGACAGATCTGGAAGGAGCTAGGAGTTGGGGGTGAATATGATCAACATACATCATATGAAATTCTCAAAGAATTAATAAAAACATATGTGTTTTTGAAAGATTCCCCTGATGAGATTGTAGAGCCCCTGATGCCAGCGGTGCCCATCACCTTAAAGGTACCAAAAGAAATCCTTGTGTTAGTTAAAAATAAAAAAAAAAAAAATTAGGTGTATTTTAAGGAAAAAACAACATTGAGATATACTTAATGCAGATTTTCTTTACTTATATGTTTATGCTCACTATAGATTTGTGACTATGGTAAGAGCAATATCTATATTCAAGTATTTATATATGTGTACACATATGTTCATATATGTATGAGTATGTGAAACACATGTATACTTGTATGCATGTATTGTGCATGCACATATACTGTATCTATAGTGAAAACACTATACATATGTATGTGGATATACACACAGTTTCACTTTTTTCACAAGTAGGGATTGTGTTCACTTTGAGGATGTGAACAATCACAGTTACGATAAAGGAAAGGAGCCACGGCCGGGATGGGAGAGTGTGCGGCTCCCAGGGTGATAGCTCCTCTGCAGCCAGCAAGCGTTGTCACCTTGCACATGGAAGCACAGTCCACAGTCCTCAGAACCTCCAGGAGCCATGAATGTCTCCACACCAGTTTATAAATGAGGAAACTGGAGGCTGAGGGCCGTCTGAAGACTGCCGCCAAAGGTAATGTTTTGCAGAGTCCTGTGTTAAAACGCTGTGTTTGTGCAGGTGAATCAGAAATACGGAAAGCCCAGCTTCCCTCTTGGGAAAGGATCCTCTGATCCTTGAGGTACAGGGAAGGGTTCACATTAATTCAATCAGCCTGAACAGTCACTTTCAGCCTGAATCAGAGTGTGTCATCAAGCTGCTGTTGGAGCTCACCTCCCGCATAACCTCAGTAGCAGGGCCAAGAAGAGCCCCGGGCTTAGGTCTCTTGTGAAGGAAATCTGCCAGGCATCCGTCAGAGCCGTCTTCCCCTCTCCGCTCTCAAGCCTTAGTTTACTGGTCCAGCTTCTGAAAAATCATTCTAGAACTAGCAATGTCCTACAAATAATGATGTATCTATTTTGAACAATTACCAGGGGAACAAATTAAATTCTCCTCTGAGGTTAATTTAATCACACTAATTTGGAGAGATGGCTCAGTGGTTAAGAGCATTGCCTGCTCTTCCAAAGGTCCTGAGTTCAATTCCCAGCAACCACATGGTGGCTCACAACCATCTGTAATGAGGTCTGGCGCCCTCTTCTGGCCTGCAGACACACACACAGACAGAATATTGTATACATAATAAATAAATAAATGTTTAAAAAAAATCACACTAATTTTTTGCTTGTTTGTTTGTCCAGGATGTTCAGACACTTAGGACATTTTAGACAGTTCTAAACATTGTGACATTTGAAAAGGGACTTAACATTTCTGTTAAGTTATAAAGGGGTCAGTAAGGTTCAAGACAATGGAGAGGGCTTCAGGGCCCTCTAGGAGCAAAGTGGGCATCCCTCTGAGCTGGCGAACGCTAGTGGGTTAGACTCCTTTTCTCAACTACAGGGAGGTGTTAAAGCACAAAGTCCATAAAGTTCTTTGTTTGTTAGAACTAAACAGATCATGCTCACACCACTGCGCAGTCTAGGAACTGGGCCAAAGTTCAGGATCTCGGAGTTTACGACAATAACAAAAGCACAGTGGAAGAATCCAGTTAACACAGAAGGGCACACATAAAGAATTTTCCAGAGCAATAATCCTTTCTTGGACTCTTCTTATATCAGGGCTCTACATAAATAATGCAGCCTCAAGTGGTACCCTCAAAGACTGCAATTGGGGACCAGAAGGAAGTCCCTGCTACTCTGTGGCTCTTCTCCAGGTCTTCGGCAACAGTCCCAATCTTTCCAGTCTACAACCCCTTCACAGGCAGGACCAGGCAGTAGATCCAAATCCACACAAATTCGCAGTACCTGCCTCTGCATCTTTGTTGCCTGGATTTTGTCTGGGAACGAGGTGGTGAGAGGGAAGGACAGAGGACTGGGTCAGTAACAAAAACAGACAAGTCTCTAGGTTGGTGATGAGTGGGGGTCAGAAGACCTCTAAGTATCTTTGTATCATTAAAATAATAACAATTTGTAAATAAAATTTCATTCTCCAATATTTTGTGATCACAACAAGCACAAAAGGTTTACTGAATTTCCACCAAATTTTGAAGCAAGATGAGATGGTCTGAGTTAAATAAACACTGCCCTAACCTTGTTTAGGACAGACAATGAGACTCCCTAAGGACATGCATGAAAACAGCCGAAATCTGCAGGAACTAACAGAGAGATTCGGTGAGAGATGCAGTAGGAACCAGGGGTGAGTGCTGAGCAGACCAGCAGCATTCCTGGAGTCTGTGTGAAATTGGCAGTAATCAATACTGTAAGACACTGAACCCATCTTCAGGAGGGATTCTTCCATCGGAGCAAGTCCACAAGCGAGGCTCCAGAGCAAGGAATGACGGGAACTAGTTTATTTAACAGCTTACTATCCAAGCTGGGCATGGGGGCACATGCTTTTAATCCCAGTACTAGGGCAGCAGAAGCAGTCAGATTGCTGTGAGTTAAAGGCCAGCCTGGTCTACAGAGTTAGTTTCAGTACAGCCAGGGCTACACAGAGAAACTGTCTTGGGGCAGGGGGGAAGCTGACATCCAGCCAAGCATCACTGGGAGTCCAGCTAAGACTAGCAACCAATACACAAAGCTGCTTTAGGACAAAACCAGCTCAAAGCCATGCCACTGCCTCCTGAACAAACAAGGGGTTATCAGCCACCATTACCGAACCTTTCCCACCCAATCTTGCTTTCTTCATACCATCTTCTCTGTTGTATTCTCCTTCTCTGTCTTTTGCCCAGCTTTACACACACACGCGTGTATGAACACACACATGCACATATATTGGTTCTCAAGAGGAAGAATCCACAGAGGTCACTGTGTTTAGGAGAATAGACCCTAGAGGCATTTTGTGGGCTTCGTAGATTAGGCTCTGTGTCACCCCCACCAAGGGTCACCAGTGACACTGACATTAGGCAATGCATTGCACAGATGAAGAGATGAAACCTAGAGGTCTCTGAGGTCAGCTCTGCTTTTTCAAAAGCTCTTCTCACCTGGAGTGGTGGTCAGTGCAAGCACCGGGCCTCTGAGCTATGTCGCCAGTCTTTACTTGGGACCTTCTGTCTCACCCTCCTGAGTGGCTGGGATTGTAAACCTGTGTAACCAGGTCCACCTTAACATTTATTTTCTAAAAACTTTTCTTCATACTATGACAAAAATAACAGTAATTGTACAATCTAATTACACAAATGCCAGGATGTTACAAAGTCAGTAAACAATAGAAATGAAAAAATTGTAAGTAAACAAGATGAACTGATTTACAGGCCAAGAACAATCTGTAAAGAGAAGCACATGGCTGTCTTAAACAGTGTTGTGCCCAATATTGTTAATCCTAACTTAGATTAGCCGGGCGGTGGTGGCGCACGCCTTTAATCCTAGCACTCAGGAGGCAGAGGCAGGCAGATTTCTGTGAGTTCGAGGCCAGCCTGGTCTACAAGAGCAGGACAGGCTTCAAAGCCACAGAGAAACCCTGTCTCGAAAAAAAAAAAAAATCCTAACTTAGATCAATGTATCAGTTTATGCACATATGTTTATGCATATATGTGTGGTAAGCATGCATACATGTATGCCTGTTCTCTTTGAGAGGAAATGGAATTCCAGGTGATTGTTCCAGAGCTCTGGTTTGAGCATTCATTCACAAGTTTCAGACAGAGTGCCATGAGAAATATTTGCTCTGCTTTGACTTCCAAACAAAAAGCAAAATGGGTGTCTGAAAGTATAGAGAAGAGAGAATAACAAAGCAAATGAATATCAGTTCATCTCAATTAATAGAAAGCAATGAATCTATCCTGCTGGGTGTGATGGTACACACCTGTAATAGGAGACAAGAGGACTGCTACAAGTTCAAGACCAGCCTAGTCTACATAATGAGTTCTAAGCCAACCTGGTATGCCTAGTAACTTCTAGGCCAAGCTAATCTAGTGTAGTCTGGTACACACAGTGTGTGTTAGACCAACCTAATCTAAATAGAGAGTTCTAGGCCAGCCAAGGCTACCTAGTGAAAATTTGTCTCAGAAGAAACTTGTTTCCAGGAAAATGAATGTAACCGGAGATTATCACATTACATAAATTAAGTCAGACTCAGATAAATATTGTTTGTTATATTCTCCATCATTTGTGCATCCTACACTTTATATAGACATACAAAATCATCCACATAAACGTCATGGCAGTAGATGTGACTGTCCAGGGAAGGGAGGAGACTAACCTGAGGGGTTGTGAGAGAGGGAAATGTAGAAAGCATGGCAGGAAACAAAGTCAACGTATGTCATGTGCCTGTTTGAAAATGCTCTATAAAGCCTGGCAGTGAGCACAGTGAGTGTGTACAGAAATTAAATACGTTTTCCAGAGACAGAGTGAAGTGTTTGGGGGCAGTGACCCCCTCTCCTCTAAAGGTTAGAAGCACAACTAGACATATAATTAGAATTCTGTAAGGAGAGTTAGCTGGGAAAGCTTTAAAAAATAATTCCACACTAGATTATACTAGGGTAAAGGTTGACTGAAACTATAAACTCATTATTGGCAAGTTTAGGCAAAATGATTGCTGTGAGTTCGAAGCCAGCCTGGTCTAAGAAGCCAGCTCCAGGTCAGCCTGAGCTATAGAATAAGACATTGTCTCAAGAAACAAAAACAACAATAGAAACTTTTTAAAGTATATTTTTAGTGTTCTCACTACTAAATGGTAAGTATATTAAGCAAAGTATATATTAACTTGATTTAACCATTCCACAATTTAAACATATTTCAAAATATTTTATCATAAATATTTACAACTTTTATCTTTCAAAAAAGGAGAAACATAATCGCATGAAGAATACAACAAAAATCTGAGCATAGGTTTCATAACAGTGGATATGAATTAGATACTATATTTTTGCATGAATAATTTGACTAACCTTCGATCTATAAAAGGTAAGATATGACAGTTATTGTGATTTTAGCAATCTAATCATAGAATCATATTGTTTGGACTGATAACTAAAACTACAGAAATGTAATAAAAACCACTCGGTGACAGTTGGAAAGAGTGGTTTCCGTTAGCTGAGAAATTGTTACTGAAGTTGCCCCACTTGGTCCACATGATGATTTATGGACCTATTTCATCAGACACTGACTGTAAAGGAAACTGAATTGTGGTTCTCTTCACTGGATCAGTTGCTTTTCTTCCTCTTGCATCTGTTCATTGGTTAAGTCTTAGCAGAACTACATCCCGAAACAGCCAAATTATAACAGGGCTCCAAAATTCTACCATCAGGGATCCCTATCTCAACTCTTCTAATTCTAACTGTATATTATTTCAGTTCAAGGCTTCTAAAACATTGAGCCAAAATAAAGCTTTTTCTCTCTTAGATTGTATTTTAGGTATGAACCTAGTGACAATCGTTGGTCTATATCAGCACTTATACATAAAAAGTAAGGAACTTAAGTCAAAAGTATTACTTTACAGAAAGGGTGATTCATGGCTCAGGCATCCTGAAGTCTGCCTTCCTCTATGACACAAGTCAGGCAGAGCAGATCCCGCGGCACTGTTCCAGTTTACTGAGGCCCCTCAACAATTGTCCAGTGGCTATCAGTGAGAAGAGTCAGTGAGAAGAGACATTCTCTTTACACATAGCACACCACAGGGACTGAGATAGTCTTGAGCAAGTAGAATACAAATATAATTGCTAATCATAAGAACAGCATTTCCTGTAGATGTGACCAAACTATTCTGAGCAGGTTCTATCAGCCAGTCTTGATCCAGGTCACGCGGTTCAATTAGACCATAAGTCTCTAAGTCAGAGGCAACCTGTGGGTCAAGATCCCTCTTGGAGGTTGAATGACATTTTCACAGAGGTCACCTAAGATTATTGCAAAATGCAGATATTTATGCTATGTTTCCTAACAGTAGCAAAATTTCAGTTATGAAGTATCATCAAAAATAATTTTATGGTTGGGGGTCACCACAACGTGAGGAACTGCATTTAAGGGTCACAGCATTAGAAAGGTCGAGAACCACCATTCTATGTGATTGTGTGTGTTCTTTGAGAGACTTGCCAGTTAATTGGAAGAATGTGAATTTTGTGTGTGTGCCTTCAAGATCTTTACCAGTGCTCCCAAGTTTGTGTTTAGTAC
This sequence comes from Dicrostonyx torquatus, assembly GCA_028555095.1. NCBI lineage: Eukaryota > Metazoa > Chordata > Mammalia > Rodentia > Cricetidae > Dicrostonyx > Dicrostonyx torquatus. The sequence goes on along the minus strand of JAQHUG010000051.1, from coordinate 1,164,356 downwards.
TGCAGCTACATGCTTGGAGTGTTATGTTGGCCATCAGGAGTTCTTGTATCTTAGCAAACTTGATGCAGACCTGTGTATTTGGGACTAGGTAAGATTTTGTGTTCATTGTAACATTGGTAACACTTGTTAGTACTACACATGGTGGGTTTAAATAGTAATCTGAGTGTTTGGTCCTGTGAAGCTGCATCTTAATGTTTAATTTCTGGCCAATTATTTATATGAAGTTTCCTACATGTAAGGGAAGTTGCTATACCTACAGGGTGATAACCTATGGCTAGGCAATACAAAGTATACCCTAACATTAGTGGTGGCTTTTCCATCAGAATTTGGAAATAATATTTTGCATTTTATGTAGAGCCTAATGGATTGTAAAAAGGGGGGAGATTAAAATCACCTTCTTAAGGTCTTGCAGTTACAATCAAAAGTATTTTCCCATGAACCCACCTTTAGAACCAATCAGCCACCAATTTCCTGAGACGCTACCTTCCCCAAACTTCTATCATTCTCTCCTCTTTCTCCTCAGTCATTGCTCTCCTCCCTTCTTTGGCTTCCTCCTTCCTGCCATCTCATCAGAGTGTCTGCCCCTCCCTACAGAGTCATCTATCACCCCCAACAGCTTTCACTTTCCTTTCGACGTCTCCCAGTTTCTCCCAAATCTACAACTCTTGCCACACCCGGGTTCTGTTCAGTATTAACTTGCCATTTCCATTTTGGTATCCATTCAGTCCATTTAATATGTAGGCCAAAGAGAATAGTATTTTATTTTGTGTCTCCCCAGCCCCTAGGAGACTGTTACCTCATGCATAGACCACAGGGGCTGCCCTTGCATATGTAGCAATCCTGCCTCAGCCTAAGAGGACATGCCCAGCATCATACCTACAAATACAGCTCACCAAAATGAGCTAAGCATGAATTCTTGAGAAAGAATAGATTTTATCATCCTCCCATGCCCACCAAACTGTCAGAGCAGAAGAGAGATACGTGTGAGAGCACGTGGTACCGTGCTTTCAAGATGGGCCAACAACGAAAGCTTTTTGTCATCTGTCATCGTGAGATTCTACAAAGGCATGGATTCCTCTTCTAGCCCTGAGTAAAGCCCCTCCCCCAACATACTGTGCTGTGTGGTCACTCACCGCATACTGGAATTTCTCATTGTAGTCACGGTCATTGGCTTTAACCACCCGCTCTACTTCTAAAAGAGAGAGAAACCAGATATGAAATTCAGTGTTAAACCCACAGAAACATAGTAACATCTCTGAGATTCCTTTGATTTTGAGTTCTTTTCTTTGGAATTGAAGGATGTTAGTTTCTGTCTAACCTGAGCTTTGGAAAGTTCTAAGTAGGGCTGGGGAAGTGGACTAGGGAAATAATTTACCAGGTAAAAGGACCTTCACAAAACAGGAGGCCCTGAATTTGAACCCCCAAACACATGTCAAAGCTGGACATACAACATAGAGACATCTATAATCCTAAAACTCCTACAGGGGGATGGCAGTGGAGACAAGGAACCCCTGGGTGCTCTCAGGCTGGCCAGCTTGGTGTAAGCAGATGAAAATCAGCAAAGACCCTGCCTCAAACAGGTGAAAGGAAGATCAATGCCTGATTATTCTGTTCTGTAACCTCTACATGGGCACTGTGGCATTGTGTGCCTGCATTTACACTCAAGAATGCACACACACACACACACACACACACACACACAAAAATGCATGTGCTTGTACACACACACACATTTTTAAAAGTTAAAAGAAAGTCTCAAAATAAAAAGCTATAATGTTTTTCATTATCTCTTTAATGAAATCCATCAAACAAGACATCATATTTCTCTAGTTTGTACAACCATCCAGTTCCACAAAGACCATTTCCCTTAACTTCATGTCATTTGTGAAAGAGAAAGACCCACTGAAGGTCAAATTAATCTTGAAAATTATTTTTCTTTTCACAAAAAAGAACACAAATATAACAGAGGCAAATAAAATCATATAGAATGTGTCATTTAAGTCACTGACCTTATGCTTTACAGTCACAGACCCAAAGGTGGCATTTCTAAAAGGCACGTCATATAATTAAGAGCCTTCAGTAGACATAGCCAATAAGTTAATCTCTTATGAAAGGAAATGTATACACCAGCACACATAATAAAGAAACAGACAAGCCCAAATTTTGTGAAATATATTATATTAATATATTAATAGAGTTAGGCCTAGATCTTGGACCATGGTCTTAACATAACAAAAACTTGAAACGCCTGCTCTTGTTAGAAGCAGCTACAGTTAAGCAGATTAACCTTGGGTTTACACTATAAAGACTGTACCAACGATTTGCATAAAGGCTTTCATATGACAATGGAAAAAGATGGGAAAATTTCTAGAATCTTATATTGGCATTGGGAATATCAACAAAACCCTCTACAGAGGACATAAAGCCTTCAGGTAGACACTACACTGGGACAGAATTCAGTTCATTGTGAAGCTGAACATTGCAATGTGTCCTACAAGGGAACTGATGCATTACAAAATGATTACAGATGCAGGAGCCAACCACCTGCTAGAGATGTTGTCAGAAGGAGAGATAGGGCATTGAATAAACTCAAATTCAGACTTTGACCTTTGAAAAAACTATGGTCAAAATATAAAATCTTAGTAGTAAAATACTGAATGTCCACTGAAATTACAATTGCATAGTTGCTGTCATTGACTGACCAGAGATGAGATGAAAAGCAATACTCTCTGTGGTGCTTTAAATGGCCCCCATTGGGTCATATATATGAATGGTTAGTCATCAGGAGTAGCACTACTTGAGAAGGATTAGGAGGTGTGGCCTTGTTGAAGGAAGTGTGTCAGTGGGAGTGGGCTTTAAGGCTTCAAAAGTCTAAGGCAGGCCCAGTGCCTCTCTCTTCATGCTGCCTACGGATCCGGATGTGGAACTCTCAGCTCCTTAACCCCTTCTCATGTCTACCCGTGTGCTGCCATGCTCCCTGGACTAACCCTCTGAAGCCAACCCCACTTAAATGCTGTCCTTTATAAAAGCTGCTGTGGTCATGGTGTCTCTTCACAGCCCTAGAGCCCTGACCAGGACACTCTCTGAACCTGGAATGCCATTGCTCTTGCAAGTTGAACACCCCTGAGGTTCTGAAGCACAAAGGGCTTTAAAACCTCAAACTGCTTGAGCACTGACAGAATATTTAAGAGTTGCAGAGCTTTGGAGAATCTCAGATTTTTGCATTTACAGGATAGGAGTACTCAACCAGAAAAGATCTATGCAAATATTCCAAAATTTTAAACTAAAAAACAGTACAGAATCTAAGCTCCAGAAAAACTATGGCCCCAGTTATCTCAGAAAAGCTATATTCAACCTATTTTCAGGAGAATGATAATTAAAATAAACATAAACAAAAAAGTACGTTTCCTGCTACCTTGACCAAACTCATTTGTCTTGTATGGACACAGTTTTAAATATTTGTGTATTCATGCAATAAAACACTGCTTTGAAATGAAAAAAAATGAGGAACAAACCATAGATAGACACAACCACACAGATAGACATACAGTGAAATTTTCACACTAAGCAAAAGACTCATGATGAAAGAATATGAGCTGAATTATTTCACTTATATTTATCTTTAGATAGGCAGTAGTGAACTGGCAGGGATCAGAAGGTGGCTGGGGATTCCAAGAGGGTGAGCCCAGTATCACAAGGGATTTGATGAGATGATGGAGACTTCCGTATTTTATTTCATGCACCCTTGGGAATTGCATGGGTATACACAATTGTTGAAGATTTTTGCGCTTTAAACCAATGTATGTGTTTTCTGACTAAAATAAGCCTCCAATATAAAATAGCATTACAGTTCGTATTGTTTTGTGTTATCTGAAAAACTCAAGCCTTACCAGGCAGCTTCTTTTTACTGGAGAACATAATCCCCCCTGAGTTTTCACCACGTCACAAGTGCTGGCCTACATTTTTTACAAAAAAGAAACATGTGTTAGTATTTGAAAGATGCTCAATATCATTACGTTCACCCTCCTTGACTGTCTTCCTACCCAGATGTAGACAACAAGCTGCTGATATAATAAACAATGTTTAACGTGTTTAAACCTAACCGGATAGCAAGAATCCTGTGCCATAAAAATGCATGCTTGCATTATAAATGTATCAGAGATCGGAAAACCATTCTTCAAAGTGAAGGCTTTGGGAGCAAGGCTTCTCCTTGCCCTCCTGCCCTCGGTTCTCATCCCTCATCTCCTCTTTCCTACGGTCCAAAGAAGACTTGAAGGTTAGAATTCCTTCTTCCTAAGGCAGGTCACAGAACCCAGAGCACCTTCCTCCCAAATTTAGCCAGAAAAGCTAAATGACTGTCCCTAAACACCTCCAGTCATATTTCTGTATAGAACTGTCTGTGAAGAAATCCTCTGATATATTTTTTAACTAAAGGTTATAAGATCCCCGCCCCCAACCCCATTCCCTAAAGGGTCCAACCCCACACCCCAGGGGGAAAAAAGTCACAAATGAAGGCTAAGAAAAATCTGGACAGGCAGGTCTTGTGAGCATTCTCCACCTCAGCATCTTTTGGTGGCTCAGACTTTTTCTGTCCCATCACACACCACATGACTCTCTCTGTTTCATTGAAGCTGCCTGTGAAAATGGATGGTTCACCCTGGATCTTTCTTTGGATCTTCATCCTAAAGGATCCAATGTCATTTGTGACACCACCAAAGTTCACAGCATTTCCTCAGTCCTATTAATTTGCCTTATTGTCAGTTTTTCCAGCGGATTCGAATACATTGCTTCATAGTGAAATTTTGAACTTCCCAGCAAAGACTTTACGGCAACCCCAGGTAAGCATATGTATGCACTGGATTTGGTATTAAGTTTGAGTCAACTCTTCTAGTCCATCCCAAACACTAGCAGTTAGCATCTTCTGGGGCTGTGCCTTTCACTGCCTTTCACTGGAATGTGCTTGAAGATTCCTCCCCAAAGCCTGAGCTGGTAACCATGAATGTGGAAGCGGCATAATGGGGAATTATTGATCAGCCTGCAACTAAACACAATCCAAAATTTTCCACTCACTTATTTATAGATATGGCCTTCTCCTGGCTGTTACCCAAAATACTAATAAAAAATACCATCATTATCTTTTTACCACGAACAAATGCACTGATTACACACAACATTCATAACCCATGGAAATGAGCACAGGCTACTTTGCAAACACATAGCAGAGCAAGCACACGAATGGAATTGGTGGCATTCTTTTGTTTTGAAAGAAAAAAATGATATATCTACTTCCTGCTTGGAGATGTTATTTGCAGAAGGCACTAAGTGTACTTAAAGAAATATTGTGTGGTCAGCCACCCAGACACCAGATAAGGGGAAGAATGGTGCATTTGGCTTAGCTGTTCCAAGAAAGGACATTTAAAAGGAAGTTCATCAACACCCACTGTTCTAATATGGATCCTTTGGTGTCCAAAACACCGGAAACCATCAATATGTCTTCCTGTTACCACCCTTGGGTGTGCCTGACAAAAAGAGGCACTGGCAGTAAGAGTCTAGACCTCCCTGGTGCCCAGACTCCAAACCTGATGAGTCTAGAGGAAGAGGAAGGTTGGTTATCTCTGCCATGTGCTCTCAGAAGCAGGAGTAGTTCTCAAGTATAACCATTAGAAACGCCCGTTCCCTCCTGTCCACCTTCCATGCCATCGCCTACAAGGTTGCCCAGACCATCCCTCTGAAGCCCCCTCACTACCACGTTCCTGTCTAGGCAGTGGGGGTCACCTAGGACATTTTTGCTGACCACAGACCATTCTTCCTCTGTGCTTATGCTCACAGGTCTGGTCCAGACTTGGGACACTATAGGCCAGAGTCCACATCAAAACTACAGACATCTTCATTAAAGGGGAATGACATAACGTTGTGTCATGACCCAGCTAAGGAACTCAGAATACCACTCCTTCCCTCCTCCACTGCCTCCATACCTCTGTTCACTTCTTGCATCTACACCAGAAATATTCAGTTTAGCCTTTCGCCATTTGGGGACCTTTACCAATCCTCTTACCTATATCATAACCCTGTAACCACAGTCCCACCATTCATATACCAACTCATATGGCACTTCCTCCAAGAGGCCTTCAGTGACCCTCTGACATCAAAGATGGGGACCACTTCCCATGTGTTCCACAAAACCTGGTACTGTTCACCTCAGAGTCGATGGTACTCTTAACTGTATTTGTCTGCTATATTGGTCTTCTCCTCACTACAAACTCCAGTGGGACAGGAACGTCCTCATCTGGTCCGTGGTTGCGTCTCTGCCATCTGACATATGTCTGGCTCACAGTGCTACCCCATATGTTTATTGAGTTTGAATGAACGATGATTTCTGTTTCCCTAGGGAATGGAGCTAAAAGACCCTCCTCCTCTCTTAGTGACCATCCTTTCTAAGACTCAAGCATCAGAACAGCTTTGACCTGCCATCCCTGTTAGGGTATTTCCTCTCTCTTGCTGGCCCCTATCCTTCTAGACACCACCACCTCCTAAACACCCTTAGCACAGATGAGGAAGAACACTTAAGAACAAGCATTGAGTCTTACAGCAAATTGAAGAGCAAGAGAAAGAAGGGAGGAGTGGCCAGATCTTGGAGGGGGAAATGGGCACTACAGCTAAAAGAAGACTCACAGGCCGAGTATTCGAATATTCGTATTGGCTACATTTGTTCTTTGACAGCTGCATAAATGTGAACGTGCATAGTGCATTTGGTTGACTCACACCCCACAACCTCCCCTTATCTCCTTCTCACCTCTACCTTCCTCCCTCCTCCCCTCCTCCCCTCCTCCAATCCTTGTCACCTCTGCCTTCCTCCCTCCTCCCCTTCTCCCCTCCTTCTCACCTCTGCCTTCCTCCCTCCTCCCTCCTCACTTCTGCCTTCCTCCCTTACTTCCCTCCTCTCTCCTCATCTCTGCCTTCCTCCCTTCCTTGCCTCCGCTCCTCCTCCCATCCTCGTCACCTCTGCCTTTCTCCCTCCTCCCTTTTTCCCCTCCTTCTCACCTCTGCCTTCCTCTCTTCCTCCCTCCTCTCTCCTCACTTCTGCCTATCTCCCTTACTTCCCTCCTCTCCTCCTCCCATCCTTGTTACCTCTGCCTTCCTCCGTCCTCCCCATCTCTGCCTTCCTCCCTTACTTCCCTCCTCTCTTCCTCCCCTCCTCCCCTCCCTATCACAGTCAAGTCTCCTTTGTGTCTTGTGACTCTGGTTTTAACCAGAGGCACCTGTGTAGCCACAGGTTCGGCACTATCTATTGCAGCCTGCTGGTCTCACTGTTGGGTACACAACTGGAGGTAATGACTATCTCCATCCCAGAATCAGTCCAATTTCCAATAGGATACAAAGGATTTTTTTAATGTAGGTCTTTTCATTGAAAAAATATCAGACAAAAACAGTCCTAACCCATAAAGAACTTTCTTCTTATTTCCTTAGTTAATTATTTATTTATCTATTTATCAATTTTGATACAGGGTCTGAAGATCTGTCATGTGCTATATCTCGCAGGCTATCCTCAAACTCAGGGCAGTCCTCCTGCCTCAGCATCCTGGTTGCTGGAATTACAGGTATTTCCACCATATACAGCTTTTTCATTGTCTCTTCTTTGTTTCACACGGTAGTCACCAAAAAGGAATCAGAGCAGAGATTAAATGATGTTAGTGGGGAGACACATAAAAAGCCTATGAGGATGACATCTGGGGCTTCTGGTGGCCCCATCTGGCCAGAGAGAGACTAATCAACAAGTCTAAGCCAACTTGTTAAGACATGAAAATTCTCTTTGGGGACTACATCAACATATTTTGTTTTCACGGGACCAAAATCCCCTATTGGTTTGTTAGATGGGGCTGAGAGAGCGGCACTAACTGATAGCCAGTGTTAAAGATGGAGCTAAATGTACTCATGGACTGTCAAGGAAACCCTGGTAAAACAGCCATATAACTCTTCTCTTACTTTAGATCTCTCTGCAAGACAATAGGGTTTAAGAGAATGCCATATCCCTCCTAGAATTTCATGATTTCATACCACTCTTACATTTTTGCTTTCAACTTCTCACTACCACCTTCCAAAGTGTCTTTGAAATCATTTATTTTGAAGATACCAAATAAATCCATTTTAACTTTAAACATTTTTACTTTTATAGAAATATTCTCTACTCAATAACTCAGAATATAATATCATCATTGGTGTGTGAATTAAACTACTTCTGTATGGTTTCTAGAAACTTTTTCCTCAATAGCAATCTTACTCAAAGGTTTTCTAATCTCTAAAACATTATAATAAGAACCGGGCAGTGGTGGCACAAGCCTTTAATCCCAGCACTCGGGAGGCAGAGGCAGGCGGATCTCTGTGAGTTCGAGCCCAGCCTGGTCTACAAGAGCTAGTTCCAAAACAGGCCCTCCCAAAAAAACAAAAGCAAAAATGAAACAAAAAAAACTATTATAATGAGGAAAGATAGAATTTACCTTAAAGCCCCCGTTCCCACCCATCCAATCTTTTCCTTGTAACAATCGTCGTGCAGGCGTACTTTGTGGAAGACTGAGAGCAGTGCAGTAGATTTCTGTCAAACTTGAAGGAATAAGATCTCCCTCAATAGTGTATTATAATTCCTATAATACTCTTCCTCCTCCTCACCACATGTGCTCATCCTTGGATATTCTTCCTCTTCTGGGGTAATGGTGCCAGGAGAGAGCGGTGTAGAGAATGATGGAGGCCAGCAAGAAAGATGAAATACCCTCATTCTCTTCTCTTTTTTTTTTTCTTGAGATAGCTTTTCTCTGTAGCTATGTAGCCTATCCTGGAACTAGCTCTTGTAGACCAGGCTGGCCTCGAACTCACAAAAATTCACCTGTCTCTGCCTCCCAGATGCTGGGATTAAAGACGTGCACCACCACCGCCCAGCTTCATTCTCTTTTCATAATGTATAAATGTTTGGGGGGGGGGTGTGTGCGTGTGTGTTCACACACATGAGCGTGAATGTAGCATGGTGTACATGTGGATGTCAGAGATCAACCTCTGATGTTGGTCCTGGCCTTCTGCCTTGACTGATGCTGAGACTCACCACTATATCAACTATGCTAGCTAGCCTGCAGACTGCCAGGGAGGCTTCACCCCAGGCTCTTTATGAGTTCTGAGGAACCAAACTCATGTCCCTTTGCTTACACAGCAAGTTTTTACCCACTGAGCCCTTGAGCCAGCCCTAGGTTTTTTCATTCTTGCACAGTCATCAACCCTCCAGAATGGCTTACATGGCACTTGTTCCACCTCAGAGGGTGTCAGAGAGGAGAAGAGGTCATCTTATGTTGAACTTTGGATCCCTGGAGGTCTGAGGGATGGAAGTTTGTGAAACTAGACTCTAATCCTCGGAGTAGGGACTTGGAATTCTGAAATCCAGCCACTTAGAAAGCACTGAAGTAAATGACAGTTGCATAAATATGTTCTCACTTTTTAAAACTACCCTAAATAATAGAAATAAAATATATTTTACTGTGGGATAGGTCATAGCTTTCCCTTGGCTTCATCTCATGCAAAGGATGGATGTAGTGTTTTCTCCTGCAGAAGTTCTAGTAACATAGATATGATTTATAAATAGACAATAGATAGAAGATTAATATAGATAAATACCCCAATAGATATCAATAGATAAGTATATGATCAATAGATAGATAGATGATATAGATAGATGACAGATAGAGATAGGTAGGTAGATAGAAGATGGATATTGACAGCTAATTCAAATAGATAAATAGAAGATAGAGAGATAGTACATAGAAGGTTGATTATCAGTAAATATGTACAGATATATAAGTGAAAAAATTAATAGGAAAATAGAGAAGAAAGGTAACATATATGTATATAGATATTCATTTAAAAATTAAAATAAGTATATTTTTGTACCCTGAGCTGCACCTCTCGCCCTTTTCTTTCCAATCCAAGTTCAGGTATGAATCATGGAAATAGTTTTTTCTAAAGAAACAAACAGCAAAGTCAAAGGGGGGTACCAACTGGTACAGAGGAAATAAGGATTTCTTGACTGACCAAACAAGAACCTAGGAAGCCCCGTATGGAAGGAGGGTTCCTTCTCCATGTTGCTACTCGACAAGAAGGTCTCCCCTCAAGATGAAAACTGGGAACACCTGGCGCTTTAAGCTGAGGATTAAACTGGAAATCCCTTCTAATGATGGGCACCCAATCAGCAATTAGGTTATTACAGACAATTCCCCCTGCTCCAATTCCACACTCACCGAGCAACTTGCTAGTAATAAATTGCTTTCCCACAGAAGCCTGCCTACAGGGAAAGAACACGCCAGTCCTGCTAAAGTGAACATCTGGTCCTCTCCATGGGTGTGTTACGTGTTTTAAACTAATAAATTGCCACACTTGCTGTGGCTTCCATGTCCTGAATTTGTGTTTGTCTACCTCAGAAAGATAGAACTGTTTCTGGTGTCCTATTAAACTGTTGTCCAAAGTCCCCAAGACTAAAGGTCTTTTCTGGCCATAGACTGCCAGGCTGTTTGGAGCCAGGAGCCTGGTGGTTAGAAGCTTGTCCTCTGGAACTCCTACTTTCCCTGCTGTGTGACTCCAGAGCCTAGCGTGAATCTCTGTGAGCCTTGGTCTCACCCACCTTTACTACAGAACGAGTTGCTCTAAGCAGCTGCATTCCTAAAATTCAGCCTCTGAGTCTGGAACGTGGATACAGTGATGGCTTCGTCCAGCCTCTGTATTGTTAACAGGCAGTTTCCAGCCCAGACGTGTGCCCCTTCCACTTACTCCTCACCAGTCCACTCCTCTCGCCCCCTTCCTCTCTTCTTTCCAGTCTCTCAATTCCTCTCCTTGTTTTCCTAGGTTTTCTTCTCCTCAGGTGGTTTGTGTCTCAGGTGTGTGCTTAGGTGAACCTTGAAAATCCACCTGCAGCAAAGCCTGAAGTTGGAAAGGCAGGAGGATGAGTGGAGGAACAGTTCTTTCTTCTCACTGTCAACTTCAGGAAAGGCAGGAGGATGAGTGAAGGAACAGTCCTTTCCTCTCACTGTCTCTCATTGTCCTCACTCGCTGTCCCTTGCCTCCCTCAGGCCCCAAGCTCCCAGAGCTGAGAAGCAAAAGTCCTGCAGATCCTCTCTCCCGTAGAAAGAAGGCCTGGCTGTAGTCCACCTTGCCTGCCAGCTCAAGGGCAGGCCCTAGGGCCGACCAATGCCAGACCTCTGAGGGACAGATACACTTTAAGAACCTTAAGAAGAGAAATCCTAAGGAACCTTAGCTGTGGGAGATGAGACCAGAGAAGGAGAAAGGGAAACACCAGGCTTCTAGTCCTCATGAGTTTAGCTGAGTGGCAGAAAGAGGGTGGAAGGTTTGGAGGATGCATAGGTCACATTCGCTGTCAGTGACAGCTATCTCCAGCCACAGGGCTTGTAATTTCACATGGTATACTAACATAGAGGTGAAAAAGCCTAAGCCTACCTCTGTGTGTATGTGTGTGTGCATGCATATATGCGTACACATGTGTGTATGTGCATACGTGCATGTGTATATGAAGTGATGGCCGATACAGCCAAACTTAGCAACTGTGTCTAAATTCTTTTTCTTATATAACATCTATCTCTGCTTTCACCTACCTCAGCTCTGTAGTCACAGATACTTCTGTGTGTTCACCTGTTCTTATCCTGCCCCACACTGTGAACTTCTGGAGGAAGTTCTTCCTGTGTCTCTCATGGCTAGTCCAAGGTTAGCTGATGGGCCATGTTCAGAGACGAAGGAAGGAGAAGTGCTGGAGGTTAGGGGTTCGCAGGATCAAATATTGATGCCAGTACCGGTGGAGAAAGAGGGAAATGAGAAGGGGAAGGAAGGTGACTAAGCCGGGGAGGCAGGTCTGGAAGAGACAGGACCAGAGGAGGAGCAGGAAAGCAACAGCAAGAGAGGCAGGCTGGGAGGAGAGGGAAAGAGACAAGGACATTGTGGGGGATGAACAGAAGGAAGAAAAGATTTAATATTTATGGATCGGTGATGGCTGCATGCTTAATACAGTATAAGCAGACTTCATGTTGCCTGATATACATTATAGAGAAAGAAATACTCACTGGGCACTTGACTAAGGCTAAGCCCTTGGTGTATATAATCTCATTCCATTCTCTCCAGAACTCTAAAGACAGGAGCCATCATTATCCCCATTTTATATATGAAATGACACAATAGTTTACGTTCAAGAACCTGTGGTTGGCCCTGCCACAGGAGAGACCTATGAAAATGGAATGGTTGAACTCCAGCCCCAACTCGCCCGAGACTTCTGTTGTTGTCCTCTAGGTCTCCTTATGCCAGTCCACTACATACACTTTTATTCATTTTAAATTCTGTGTGTGATTATTCCCCTGCATTTATGTATGTGTACCACTTGTGTGCCTGGTACCTATGGAGGCCACCAAGGTGATAGAGAGGCCTTGCCTATGATGACAGGTGTCAAGGGAGAAGGAGAACATGGACCAGCAGAAGAAGAATTACAAAAGAACAATAATAATTCAGTAGGATTACATCAGCCTCTTGGTCGTCTTCAAAGCCCAATAGAAGGTGCAAAGCCAAAGTGCAGACTTGGGAGGGGCAGTGTATAGGCAAGTGCTGAAGCCGCGGAGGCCGGTGGTCTTGGGAGGAAGAGTCAGAAGGAAGAGGAGCAAGGAAAGAACAGCAGCTGAAAATGTGCCAATCAAAGAGCAAGGATACAGCAAAGGGAAGATTCAGCCTTCAAAGATGGTCCAGGAAGGGCTACTGAAACGAACCCGTGTTCTCCTGCTACACTCTTCCCCTCTCGGCCCAACACGACAGAGGCCGGCGCTCAGCACACTGCAGCCAAGTGAATGCAAGTAGAGAGAAAAGGGAGGAGGTCTCAGAGTAAGAAACAAACCTGTTTCCAGAGGCACAGGTTGCTCAGAATAGTTAATATTCACTCACAAATGTATTTATTAACATTGAAAATACTTAAGATAACTAAGAAATTATTTTCTCTGCCAGTCTTCTAGGAGAAATCCTTAGACAACACCACCTTTGAATTCCAGTGTCACACAAGAGTGCCTGCACAGTGTGATTGATGTTGAAGATGAGACTGGCAGAGAAGGGAGAAAGGGAGGGAGGGAGGGAAGAAGGGAGGGAGAAAAGGAGGGAGAAAGAGGAAGAGGGAAAAGGAGAAAATGTTTTACTTCAAATATTAATCATTACTAATGAAAGCACACACACCCGGTCTCCCAAGGGACAAAATACCACTCATTCTATTTTTAAAGATTTATTCATACAATATCAAACAATATAAAAAACACATTAGTAGATAAAGGCTGCTCAGAATCTCTCTGAGTTTTCATCTCCAGTGGAAGCTGACCCACAGCCACATCTAAGAAGGGCAGGTTCGTGAGCACAGGCATTTGTACCCCACATGAACCCCTCTATTTCCTCATCCTTTTCTTGAAACCCTTCAATACCCAATTAGCTTTTCTCAGTACTTTCTTCTTCAAACAGCTCACTGGTAACCTGAGACCTGAAATGCTCCCACAACTGTGAACGAAACAGCTAAAAGCTAAACAACTTTTCTCTTCAAACAGATCCTAGCACTGAAAATCTGTCCCTGGAGTCTCAGAAACACAGGCCCGTGGGAACCACACATCTGAAGCATGAATTCATCATAGAATAAACTGGACCTCGAGCTGTGCAGATGAAAACCTGCTACCAAACACTCCAAACCCAAGATGTTCTTTCTGCTGCTCTTATCTGACACTTCAGATGTGATGCTCACAGAATAAAAAGCTGAAACTTCCAGCATAAAGAAAAGAGACTGCCCTATCTCTAGCTACAACTAATTTCCCCCAAAAAATATTTTTAGGACAAGTCAAATACACACAATATTTCCTAAGCCTCAACCACATAGACAAAAACAGCAAAACAAACAGGAATTTGGAAGAAAGTCTCAACTAGTCCAGAGCAAAACTCTGATCTCCTTAACCACAGAATGGTCCCCACCTACTCACCTCAGCCTGGACCCAACCTTCTCCCATAAGAAAGGATTTTCCCAGCAGTGCAGATAGGTCAACTAGGCATCCACTAGGTGAGCACACCAGTGCAAAAGCACGGATGGACTGAAAGCTCCAGTGCTTACAGAAAACACACTCTCTGGGGACATTCTAGAAAGCTCACCCCACAGAAAGAAAAAAACAAAACCCTTGACCACTTACCACCACCACAACCGAAAGCTGCTGGGTAGCAACCGAATCAACAGTCTTCAGGAAAGGATGCTGTCACATCAAGAGGGCAGCTCCCCCAGCTCCGGGGCAAGTAGGGGCTTGAGCCCTCCTTGGAAAGAGTCTGAGCTCTGAGGAGCATCTCCTCCTACAGTTGTCTCTACCACAGCCAGGCAGAACTGGTTAAAACAAAAGGGGACTCCCGAGAGACTGACTGGAGGATGGCTTTCTCTGTGGGAAGCAGCAACTCAAGGTGGGAGTGATCCACACAGCCAGCTAGGTACCTGTCTGCTCGCCAAACTTCTAGCAGCCCTGGGCCGAGGACGCTAAGCAAGCAGCCTTGGAGTGCCCACCTGTTTTCCCAGAGATTAAAGAACCAGCAGTGGGAGTTAACTCATCACAAAGGGAGTTGGGCTCTCTCAGGGATGAAACCTAAGCAAGTACAAGCAATATCTAAGGCTCAGTGCAATACTTCTTCTTTCCCAACATCCTTAATTTCAATGCAGACGACTCCAGCATTAACCCTTTCATCTGTTTCAGAGGACGTAGATCTTAATTTTTCAGTTTGGAATCATTTTTGAGGGATTCAGCTTTCTTAAGTAGAATTAATGAAAACGGTATTTCAGGGGTTTCAGTTTCTTTTCATCATGGGGCTCTCCAGCCCACAGAGATCCACCTACCTCTACCTCCTGAGGGCTGAGATTAAAAGTGTGTGCCACCATACCCAACAGTTTGTGACTATCTTTTTTGACATAATTTTGTAAATTGCATACATGAGTATTGTATTGCATCATTTTCACTCTTCCCTCTCTCCCTTCAGCTCCCTCTGTGTCCCCCACTCTTTCTCAAGTCCATGATCCCTTCTCCCTTAATTATTATTGATTATTATTGTTGTGTGTGAGTGTGTATGTGTGTGCTAACACAACCTGCTGAGTCTACTTAATGTTGCTCATATGTGTTTGTGTTTAGGACTGACCACTTGGGACTAGATAACCTATCAGGGAGCTTGTCCCTGGAGAAGATAGAATCTTCGCCTCTCACCAGTCATTAATTATCGGTATCTCTTAATCTAGAGGAGGGGTATTGTGATATTTTCCCAGCCACGCTGGTGTCTCAACTATTGTTACCATTGTGCAGGTCTTGTTTAGGCAGCCATATTAAGATTTCATGGGTGCATCTTCCCTGTCGCGTGTAGAAGACACAGCTTTGCAGCAGCTGTCCTGGTCCTCTGGCTCTTGCAATCTTCCCACTCCTCTTCCGCAGTCTTCCCTGGGCAGTAGGTGTGAAGATTGTTCTGCAGATGTTTCAATTAGGTTGGGCTCCACACATTCAGTCCTCTGCATTTTGACCAGTTGTGGATTTCTGCGGTGGCTTTCATCTGCTGGGGGGTGGGGAGTGTTTTTTGATGAGATACGAGAGTTACATTTGTCGTGGATATAAGGTATAAGGATGCATTTTTCGAATGCAGTTGGGAATTACGTTGCTTTTGGAATGTGGCATCAGTAGGTTCTCCTCTCAGGTCTATGACCTCACCAGTCATGGGTAGTTAGCTAGGTTTACAGTATCAAACATGAATTCCTTCCTACTGAGTGATCCTTGAGTCCAAGTAGATGGCTATTATTTATGTCCAAGATACAAGTAACACTGCTGTACCATGGGGTATACCTGACATGATGGTCTAATCTTACGGTTCCTAGGCTTTACAAGTAGGTAAGAGAATTAGTTGCTTTTTTCCCATGGCATCTTGCATAGCATCTTTGTCTACTATGAGAGCTGGTCCTCAGGGAGGAAGCTTCCAAGTCAGCTCCAGCTTGATGCGTCCAAGTTCTGGAAATGTGTGATGTCTTCAGGCCTTATTGCTCTAAATGTTTTAAAGGGGTGGGGTAGGGACGGGGACGTGGTGTCTTTCATCATACCTTAAGACATTCAAAAAGTGCCCCAGAAATTTCATCAGATTTGCCAGGTAAGCACTGGAACCAAGAACACTTAATCATGTCGCTATAGCCAGAGCAAGGTAGCCCCTTGTGATCCCTTGGGCTTCAGCTCCACTGTCCTCTAATATCCTCAGCCTAGGTTCCCAGTTTGCAAAGCAAGCCAAATAGACTTATGATCAAAAATTATGATCCCTCCCTCTACACACCCCCAAACTACAGACTCCTGGAAATAAGGCCCATGGTCATCCCTTATAGGCCACGGAGCTCCAGGAACAACTTGGGCAAAGAAACAATCTCTTTGTAGGGGCTAAGATGAGAGATACTTTACAGTGAAAAGATTGAGCATAGCCTCTGTACTATTTTTAAAGTCGTTCTACTGACCAATAGTAACTTCAGTAATTACAGTTGCCAGAAAGGACAGAGAAATCAGCAGCAGCCTGGGCACAAAAGGAGAAGAAACCTGAGGTGTGGACTATGTTGCCTGCAGACTACCTGACAACCTTCAGTCTCAGCCGTACTGGATAACCTGAGAACAACGGGACCTTTGCTCAGCTGTTTACCAACATCAATATGAAATACACCTTAAATGGGCAGCAAATGAACTAGAGACTGGGTTAGCATGCAAATTCCATGTGCAGTGAACTGAATAAGAGAAAGCCACACATTACCCAGCTCCTCTGCGCACTTCTTCTTCATGCGAGCCAGCATCTACTGTCCCCAAAACCTTCTCAGCGGCTGCCACATGGGCTTTAGAAGAGAAGGAAGGTGTCTGTACCATAATCTATTCCACAACTCCAGGTTTTTACATCCTGATCTAACCGCCTGCCTTGCCTGCCCTCTGGGACCAAAGTCCCCATGGCTGTCCTTCCACATCGCTTCCATATAAAATAGGACCAACAAGAGGATGAGCTCAGCCAGGAACAAAAGTTCAGGCCTGTGGTCCCAGCACTCTGGAGACTGAAGGGAAGGGACTGTGAGCTGGAGGCCAGCAGAGGTTTCATAACAAGACCTTAGAAAGGACAAAGAAAAAATGGAAAGAAGAGGGAACAAGAGGGGAGAAGACAGGAGAGGGGGTAAGAAAAGGAGGAAGGGAAAGAAGAAAAAAGGGAGGAAGGGAGGGTGAGGAAGGAAGGAGAGGAAAACATGGGATTAATAAGAATAAACAGAAGCTTTGTTATTTTCTTCCTGCACCCCAGGAGACTGCTGTTCATAGACCCCCCACTCCATCCCGTCTCCATAGACACACACACACACACACACACACCTTCTTCCTTACCCCCCCACTCCATCCCATCTCTATTCTCCCTACAGTACTCATTTTCATGTCCTTCAATATCTACTTATCTTGAATTGAATCCAACTCAACATCCCATTCAGAAACAGGGCCATCAAATCTTTGAAGTCACAAATAACCATATGGTTTTTAATAACTAAAAATCTAAATTTTTTAAGATCTAAAATCTAACCTTTTTTAGTTGTATGATCTGGTATGGTGTGCTGGGCTAAGATTCGCTGTCTTAATTACTTTTCTATTGCTGTGAAGAGACACCATGACCAAGGCAACTCACAAAGAAATGAGTTTTTGAGGAATTATAGTTTCAGAGGATGAGTTCATCATAGTGAGGAGCATGGAAGCGGGCAGGCAGGCATTGTGCTGGAGCAGTAGCTGAGAGTTCACATCTGATCCATAGACATGAGACAGAGAAAGCACACTAAGAAGGGCAGGGCCTTTTGAAACATCAAAACCCACCCCCAGTGACATACCTCTTGATCCTTCCCAAACAGTTCCACCAACTGGAGACCAAATATTCTAACATATCAGCCTATGGGGTCATTCTCAGTCAAACCTCCACATTCACCAAGAGAAAAGGTAACACAACACAGTATCTTTTAATTAACAAAAGATTTTGTTAATCTTTTGTGAAACACAATAGGTCTCCTTACATTGACCAGTATAAGCTGACCAACTCCTACTAGTATGATTTCTTGTGTGGGAAAATTTTCCACCCTCTATAAAAGGATATGTAGCTGAATTTTATTTATTATTCAATTCAGAAAAAAAATTAGAGAACACAAGCATGAAACATCTTTTTTACAGCTAAGGATAGGAGCATAAGCATTTCCTGTTCTATTAAAATTCCAAGAATTAAAACGAAACTAAAAAAAACTGCCTTTACATGAAGATTAATATAGCATGATTTAAGAAAATTAAAAGGATTCCCAAATTCTTGAGTGTTTAAAAACCCTCAGTAGGGAACAAGGAAAGCTGTCTGGCCCTTTCTCAGGGTTCTTATCTCTTTAGCACCTGTGCAGCAACCAGAAGTTGAAGCTAAGGCTTCTTGTGCAAACCACTCACTAGAACCAGGCGATTTGCATTTAACTTGCCCCTGTGGATGCATTCTGTGTTCCAGAGCCAGATGACACAGCTTTAAACCAGACAGCCTAACCCCAAGCCAGACAACTGGTAAAGTCATCCACTCCATAGCCAAAACTGGATCCTGAAATAGACTGACCACGCCAGAAAGAGAAGCACTTCTCATTAAGGTGCATCGGCCTGTGGCGGTACACAGTGTCTTCTCTGCGTGTGAGCACCCAGGAGAGAATCTGAGCCTGTGTTTTTATGAATCGACACCATAAGATTTCTTTCCTGCCCCAGCAACGCTTGCCAGAAAATAAGGTGAGAGGAATGGATCCAAGAAGGATCAGTTTGGGACTCTGAGAGTCCTTGCCATCTCAGGACCATTAAGACAAGGGGAGTCAGAGAGCCCTTTTAACACACACACACACGTTTCTCCTTAGCAGATCCTGAGCCCAGAAAGAGAATAAGAGTCAAAAAAACTTTAATGAAGTTCTTCTCTTCACCTTGTCTGTCCTGCCTGACAATTAGGTAGGAAATGTGGACTCTGATACCTGCTAGACCAAGGACGCCTTGCAGGTTCGCGGCTCAAGGCGACTATTTAGAAAGACAATAGCCAAAGTTTTGGTTTCAGCCTCTGAGTCATTTGCAGATTGCCCCAGGAAAGGTAGCTATTTCCGAGCTGATGTGAGAATGGCAATGTGTGTGGATGAAAGACTTGCCCCGGGGAGACAGGAGAGTTAGAAAAACCCCCAAGAGGGGAAGGAAGGGGGACAGAGCGAGAAATAGGAACAAGAAGAGACATAGGAGATTTTTTAGAGAGGAGAGCAGAAGAAAAAGAGCAAGGAGCAGTTTGCAGAGAGAAGAGAGTTTAGAAAGCAGTAAGAGAAAAGAAGTGGTTTAAAGAGAGCCTTAGAGAGCAGGAGGAATTTTAGGAAATTAGAATAAATACAGGCCCTCGCTGAAAAATAAGAGGAGCCTTTTAAACTGTGATGGTGTGAAGGCTTGTTTCTTTCCATGCGTCTCCGAGCACACATTTGGGGAAGAGCTTCAGTTTCTATGTTGGGGCAACGGTCCCTGACAAGGAAGAATCCCTGTGCCATCACAGGACACTAGGAAAGAACAAGGTCGGCTTCACATTCAAAATCAATCACTAATCAGAATGGATCTCCCAGACCCTCTATGCATTCTTCACCATTTTCCAAGTTCTATGTCTGATGTAGAAGAAACTCAAAGTAATAGAATTGATGTTATAAAGGATTTATTATTAATAGATTTGCTGAGCTACCCCCAGGGTACAGTATCCTCCACTCTAAACCCTGAGACTTGATGGCTGTGTGGACCATGAAGTCTCTACTGTGTGCTCCTATGTGTCTGCGTGGGCTTGAATAAGGAAGACGCTACTTCGTATCTTCACATAGTGGTGAGCTAGTGTTTTTGCATTGTATCCTAACCTATTAGGGAGAGGGGATATGAGTAGCACCCTAAAAATAATGAAAAGAAAAGAAAGTCACACCAGATGCCAGAGAGAGAGGAGCCCTGGAGACAGACACCACGGTCTTGCTTTTTTCCTATCTTTGAACCTAAAGAACTCTATAGAAATAAATACCCAGAAACATGAGGAGGCACCTGAGAAATCTGCCAATGACCTCTTTCAGCTTTAAAGGTTGTCCTTGTCCCTCAGTCTCACAGGCAGCTGGGCTGGGAGCACTTGATAGGACAGCGGCAGCTGACGACGGTGGCTTCAGCTCATCAAGGTGGTCAAGGTTGATGAGAGCTCCTGTGGAAAAGAATCCCAAGGACCCCAGGCACCTGCTGCCCCTCCCCCACGGTCAGAGCCCTACAAGTCCTGTGGAGTGCCTTCCTGG
Organism: Dicrostonyx torquatus; assembly: GCA_028555095.1. Lineage (NCBI taxonomy): Eukaryota > Metazoa > Chordata > Mammalia > Rodentia > Cricetidae > Dicrostonyx > Dicrostonyx torquatus. Next base: position 1,143,961 of record JAQHUG010000051.1, on the reverse strand, counting down.
GGAAGAGTAGAGGAGGAAAGATGCCCTGGTGGCCTGGGAAGACTAATGGTCAGAGGACCCTGTGTGGGCTAGAAGACCATGACGAGGAAACTCGTCACTTAGAGTTAGCCATGGATTTTTTTTCTCTCCCTAATCGTCCTTCAGGGTACACAGGCTATCCAGGAAAAAAAGCCAATCCGCTGCAGAGTTAAGTCATTACATTTTTAAAGGAACACAAGCAGTAGATGAGTAAAATCCATCCCTGGTGAACTCAGCTCCTCCAGGAAAGCTGGCTGTACTGCCTGCCGGCTTAGAGCATCAAATTGACACACTCTAGAGCCATCAGGGAGGGAGGAGCCTCAGCTGAGGAGGTGCCTCCCTAAGATCAGCTGTAAGGCATTTTCTCAATTAGTGATCATGGGGTGGGGGGCCCAGCCCGTGGTGGGTGGGGCCACCCCTGAGCTGGTGGACCTGGGTGGTATAAGAAAACAGGCTGAGCAAGCCAAGGGAAGCAAGTCAGTAAGCAACACCCTTCCATGGCCTGTGCATCAGCTCCACCTCCAGGATCCTGCCCAGCTTGAGTTCCTGTCCTGACTTCCTCCAGTGATGGACTATGATCTGAAAGTATAAGCCACTCCAACTGGCCTTTTGGTCACAGTTTTTTGTCACTGCGATAGAAACTCTAAGACACCATCGCTTTTTGTTGTTGCCATTACCTTGAAGAGTTAAAATCGTGCCGACATACGTCATAGAAATGCCTTAGCAAAGTACCGCCAACAAGGTGAGTTTTGAGACAGGGCCTCAAACTCCTCCTGCCTTGGCTTTCTAGGCATTGAGATTACAGGTATATGCCAGCCGGCATGGGTATAAACTAGCTGCTTTGTAAACAGAGATTTATTCTTTCACAGTTTTGAAGCTGGAAGTCCAAAGCCAGGTATCAATCAAGCTGATTCCTTTAGAGATTCTGGAAGAGTCTTGACCTTTGCCTGTTGCCAAGTGCCAACATTTTAACCTTTTGTTGGCTGATGTGTGGAATCTGCACTCACTTTTGGAATGTAGGCAGAATGTGCCATTCATTTCCTTTTTCTTTTCTTTTCTTTT
>JAQHUG010000051.1:1102347-1142646 GCA_028555095.1 Dicrostonyx torquatus | reverse complement strand
TAAACGTTCCCAAGTTTGTCTACTTTGAATAATTATTGACAGATTTTCATCATGTAAGTTGATCGAGGGGGTTGGGGTGGTTTGGATGAGAAGGCCACCATGGCTCATCTATTTGAACACTTGGTCCTGTTTGGTGGCACTGTTTGGGGAGGTCGTGAAGCATTTACCAGGAGGAATTATATCCCAAGGACAGCCGTTGAGAATTGATAGCCTCACCCTAGATCCAGGCTGCTCTCCCTGTTTCCTGTGTGTGAGCAGAGTTGTGACGTCCCAGCTTTCTGCTCCCGCACCATGGGACTCAACACCATGATGGACGCTTACTACTCTGAGATAGGCCTTGCAGCCATGCCTGGCAGTCTGATCCCGTTCCCCAAAGCCTGCATGGTGGAAGGAGAGAAATGAATTCTCACACGCCGTTCTCTGACTGCCACATGTGCACCACGGCATTCAAGCATTCAGCCATACATACAGACACACCCAATAAATAATAGTACGTGCTTTAAGAATGCTGTTGAGCTTCATAAAACTCAATGAATTGTTACGTAGGATTAGGGCAGAAAGGGGCCATAAAAATAACTTTTGCCTTTTTGTGTTACATATGTATTTGAGGCAGTATTCTCAGCAATAAAATTATAAAACTAAAAATATCAATCAGCTCTTTAAAATATCTAAAATGTTCCTTCTGCATACCAAGAATGCTGTCAAGCTTTAATCTTTTATTATTAATTTACTGCGACAATTTCATTTATGTATATAATATAATCTGGTCACAATCATCCCACCACCGTCTCTAACCCCCGGCCACCAGTTCACCCTTCCTCCTACCTGGTCCCCATGCCACTTTCATGCCTTGTTCTGATTTTGGTTTTATATTGTGACCAAAATCAAATTCTGGGTTTAAGCAGGATCACTCGTGTGAGCATGGTACGAGGCTGTCCTCCTGTGATTTGACTCTTACCTCTGTCCACTCTCTCTTCCGTGAGCCCCGAAGGGGATGAGGTGAGGACCCTGTCTGATGCTGAGCACTTGAGAGTCCCTTGTTCTTAGCACTCAACCAGCTATGAATCCAGCAAGCTTCAATTCTCTGTATAAAAGTAAGCATCAATCCATATGTGAGAGAAATGCCTCCCTACTCTGAGCATGTGGATAATTGGTCTCCAATTGATAGTGTTCTTTGGGGTGTTGGGAGGTGTGGCCTTGTTGGAGGAAGTGTGTCACTGGAGGTGGGCTGTCTTCACTATTATGGACTCCAATCCTCTGGAACTGTAAACTCAAGCTCTTCTATCAATTGCCTTGGTCATGGTGTCTTATCACAGCAACAGTAAAATAACTCATTCAATATGTGAGCTTGCTTTCATATTTAATAAGTAGCAAAATTACATGTATATGAAAGAATTGTTTTAAATTACAATCTTTATCAGTGACTGTTTGATTTGTGTATATACCAGCATGCCTGGAGCTGTACAAAGTTCCTCAGATGTGAAGAGATCTGAGAGGGAGAAGTTTGGGAAGTTCTGCTTCAGCTGACCTTTCAAGGGCACATTAGGCAACGCTCTAGACATTCTACAAAGCAGCATGGGGGCAAACTGGAAACCCGAGTGCGAGAGTTCTAGCAGGCCCTTTACCTGGCAACACCAGAAACAGATGTTTCCTGCTAAGCAAGGAACTGAAGTCTACAGCCTCCTGGACGTCTTTCCGAAGGTTTTCATAATTGAAACCCGACATACATAAAACTGCTCCTAAATCCCAACGCCCTCGGGGCAGAGCCCCAGAAAGAAAGGCATCGCCCTATCTGATGGGGAAACTTTCTGGCCAGTTAAAGGAATGCAGATGCAGCTTCAAAGGGCCTCAAAGGGAGTGCCGAACTCTCACTAGTAAAGCCCCATCATTCCGAAATTAAACTTAATCCTCAGGCTTCGTTTTCAGTGCAAGGTGGAGCCATTTTTATTTAATCCAGCCTCGAATGTGGCGTTCCTCCTCCTCCTCTATTGATGCAAGTGTGACATTTTAGTGCACACAAGCAGCGGCTGTTGGATGCCCTCCTCCTGTTGATTACTGCCCTGGTGCCTGCTCCAGCCTGGAGTTTAGGTAAACAAGACCAGCCCCTCCCTGCACTTACCTCGGACTGCAACCTTTCCTGTGCTTCAGTAACGTTCACTGGCTCTTAAGGTGATTACACACTGTGGGGAATGAAGAATTCCCCATTGAAGAAATCCACATTGAAGGAGAATGTCCCCATAGGCTCACATGTTTGAATGCTTGGTCCCCACATTAGTGGACCTGTTTGGAAATGATTAGGAGGTGTGGCCTTGTTGAAGTAGTAGTGTCACTGGGGTGGGCTTTAAGGTTTCAAAAGCCATGCCACACCAAGTCTGGTTCCCTCTCTCCCTGCAACTTTTGGATCAGATGTAAGCCCTCAGCTACTTCTCCAGCACCATGCCTGCCTGCTTGCCACCATGCTCCCCACCATAATAAAGGACTCGTCCTCTAAGACAGGAAGCACGATTCCAATTACATGCCTTCTTTTATAAGAATTTCTTTGACTGTACTTTCTCTCCATAGCAGTGGAACAGTAATTATGACATATGCATGATATTGTCAGGTGATTTTTGGCTCTTCCAGAGCTCCTGGCTCTCCATGAACTTGCTATCAGCTAAGAACTAAAGGGAGGAACGATGCACAGAAACTGTGGCTTTTGAGCGCTGGCCACAGCTTTCTATGTGCCTTTAAAATACGGAAATGCCGAGGAGAAGGATGAAGAGGCCAGTTGGTCTACCACCCAGAGAGGAACGAAGCCCAACTAGAGCAAATGTACCTTATATATTAGCTTGAATTTTTCTAGAACAAAGATATTGTACCCTTATTGCTTCCTTTATTAGGGGGTGGTGCTTAATTAACTGGTAAGCCAAAATGGATTCATTCCCTCTTCTCTCAGTGTTCGTTTTGTTTCTGTTTTTTGAGACAGAATCTCTCTATGTAGTCCTGGCTGTCCTGGAGCTCTCTATGTAGACCAGGCTAGCCTCAGACTCACAGAGATCTGCCTGCCTCTGCCTCCCAGGTGCTTGAATTAAAGGCATGAGGCACTAAGCTGTAGCATGAATAATAAAAACCCAGTGACAGATACAGGACTTAAAACTGAAGATCAGAGAAGCAGAGCAGTCAGCCACTAGAGAAACCTTTTACCTCCACCAGTGCTCAGACCAAAGGGGCAATCCTCAGACTCCTAGACTGCACAGTGGCTCCACCAAACCTCAGACTCTACACTCAAGTGTGTTCCTGTCTCTTCCCCTATATATTCCTCTCTCTGCCCAGCCATATCACTCCTGTCTCCACCTCTCTGTGCTGGGATTAAAGTTGTGTGACTCTAAAACACTGGGATTTAAGGTATGAGCCGTCCCGGCCTGACTGTTTCTGGACTGATCTTGTGTAGCTCAGGGTAGTCTTGACCTCACAGAGATCCGTCTGTCTCTGTCTCCCAAGTCCTGGGATTAAAGGTATATGCCAGCACTCCCTGGCCTCTAGTGGCTTAGCTTTGCACTCTGATATTCAGGCAAGTTTTATTTACTAAAATACAGGTAAAATATCGCCACACTAAGTCCGACTTCTCATTTCTTGACTTTTATGATATATACAAAGGACAGAGCAGAATCCATGTATGAGAGAGGACAAGTGTTGTTTGTCCTCTAGGACCTGAGTTTTTTCCACTTTGAATATTTTTACAACTCCATCCATTTCCCTGAAAATTTTGTAATTTCTTTTTTTCTTTACAGCTGAGTAGTATTCCATTAGGCATTAGTCATATATATGTATATATATATAATCTGTTATATATATATAATCTTTATCATCTGTTCTTCAGTTGTTGGGTATCTCCCAGCTATCCCAAATAGGTCAGCAATAAATATGGAAGTACGGGTATCCCTGTCATGGAGTATAGAATCCTTTGGATATGTGCCCAGGAGTGATATAGCTAGGTTATATGGTAGTTTAACTTTAGTTTTTCTGAGAAACTTCTATATTTATTTCCAAAATGGCTGCACCAGTTTACACTCCCACCAACAGTGTACAAGGTTCCCCTAGCCCCACATCTGTGCTGGCCTTTGTTGTTACTGGTTTTCTAGTCTATCTTATTATATCTGTATGGATGTTTCTCCTGCATGTATGTATTTGTACCACAAACTAGTGATCCCCTGGAACTGGATTTACATGTTTGTAAGCCACCGTGTGTTGCTGGGAATTGAACTTAGGTCCTTGGTAGAACAGCCAGTTCCATCTAACTAATTAATTAACCACTAAACCATCTCTCCAGCACCATGTTACTAATATTCTTGATGATAACCATTCTGACAGGGATAAAATGGGTTCTTGGGGTAATTTTAATCTGTATTTCCCTAATAGCTAAGGCTGTTGAACACTTTAAAGTGTTTCCTGGACATTTGTCTTCTTCTTTTGAGAACTTTTGCTTTAGTCCATTGCCCATCTTTGTACGTGCATACGCCTTGCTGAGTCTGTTTACATTGTTGATACACATGCTTTCCCCAGCTGTCAATAACTGTCAGTGTTCTTTACCTAGGGATAAGACCCGAGCAAATTTTACCCCTTCCATATCGCATGCCCACTGATATTATAGCTCTTCTGGTCTTGTTTATGCAGCCATTTCTAGGAAAGACTGCATCAAAGCAGACTTCCTGGTATTCTGGCTCCTGCAAGCCCTCTACCCCCACTTCCTCATTGTTTCCTGAGCCACAGATGCATAAGTTATGACTTAGATGCATCTGTCTGGTGTATCAGGATGACTCTATGAGATACTGATTCATGCAGGAAACAGATGCATCCAGTTTCAGTATTTGTTCACAGTTCACAATAGCATTCGAGTCCTCTTTGACTTAATTGAAAAGGTTTAAGCTCTCTCTATTCCTGAAGATCCGCTCCCTCAGACTCCTCTCTAGCAGTGCAACAGAGCCCAACTTGCAGCCTTCCCACTCCCACCCCCTCCCCCGTCTCCTATGAATCCCACAGACCACCTCCTGGCCTCCCTCCCCCAACTCATTGCTGTGTCCCAACCCCCATCTCCGGTGGACACTCCTGTTCAGCCACAGGCCAACTCTGCCAGAAGACCAGATAGGTTGACCACAGAACTTCCCCCACTCTCTCTGTTCCCCCAGACTCCTCCCTAGTGATGCAGCAGAACCCCAGATACAGCCTCCCTTCCCCCCCCCCCCGTCCATGTCTCCTGTGGATCCCATCAACCATCCCCTCCTGACTCTCCCCCGCTTCATTCATCCCATCATCCCAGACTCCAACACCAGCAAGCATTCCCTGTGAACACACCAGCCCAGCAGATCAGTAAAACAGGCAACATACAACCATCTAAAGAGAAAGCAGAACTCTAGGAACGAAATATCTACCAACAAAAAACCAGAAGTCAAAACCTAGGCTTATAATAACCCAATGCCTAGAGGCCAGCATACAAACACAATAACAGCCAGGACGACTGCACTAGAGCCCAGCTGTCCCACCTCAGCAGGTCCTGAATATTCCAACATAGCCGAAGCACAAGAAAAAGACTATATGAAGATGATAGGGGTCCTAAAAGAGGAAATAAAGAAATCCAGTAAATCACAAACAAATAATTGGAGAAAATGAATAAATCTCTTAAAGAAAGACATGGGGGGGAAACACAAACTAACAGAGGAAACAAACAAAACTGTTCAAGATCTGAAAATAAAAATAGAAGCAATAAAGAAAACACAAACAGAAAATTCTGAAATAAAAAATTTAGGAATTAGAACAGGAACTACAGAGGCAAGCTTCAACAACAGATACAAGAGGTGGAGGAGAGAATCTCAGGAATTGAAGATACAATAGAAGAAACAGATGTGACAGTCAAAGAAAATGCTAAATCTAAAACTTCCTGACACAAAACATCCAAGAAATCTGGGAAACTATGAAAAGACAAATCTAGGAATAGCATGAATGGAAGAAGAAAAAAACACCAGCTTGAAAACCCAGAAAATATTTTCAACAAAATCATAAAAGAAAATTTTCCTAACCTAAAGAAGGGCATGCCTATAAAGGCGCAAGAAGTTTACAGAACACCAAATAGATTGGACCAGAAAAGATTTAAGTCTCCTCACCACTTAATAATCAAGCACTAAACATACAGAACAAATAAAAAAATATTAAAAGCTGTAAGAGAAAAAGAGCAAGGAACATATAAAGTTAGACATATTAGAATTATACCTAACTTCTCAAAGGAGACTCTGAAAGCCAGAAGAACCTGGACAGATGTGCTGCAGACTCTAAGAGTCCACAGATGCCAGCCCAGACTACAATACTTAGCAATATTTTCAATCACCATTAATGGAGAAAAAAAATTCCATGACAAAGTCAAATTCAAACAATATCTATCTACAGATCCAACCCTACAGAAGGCTCTAGAAGGAAAACTCCAGTCCATGGAGACTAACTGCACCCAATAAAACACATGAAATAACCAGGTGGTGGTGGCTCACACCTTTAATCCTAGCACTTGGGAGGCAGAGGCAGGCAGATCTCTGAGTTTGAGACCAGCCTGTTCTAAGAATGAGTTCCAGGAGAGTCAGGACTGTTACATAGAAAAACCTGTAGACCCCACAGGTCTGACTCCATGATCTATGTGCTGGGTGGGAGGAGGGGTGAGCACAGTTTTCTTTTCTTCCCTTTTCTGTGAGTTCTCATGTAGCCCAGGCTGGCCTTCAGCTCAGTGTTGCTGAGGATGACCTCGAAAGCTTAATCCTTCTGTCTCAACCTCTGGGGCACTGGGATTACTAAAGTATACCACCACACCCATTTACAGATTTTGTTTGTTTAATTTTGATGTTTTTTGTTTGGTTTCTGGCCTGAAATTCCCAGTAAGCCTCCTACCTCTGCCTGCCAGGGACTAGGCTGTTCAGCCACTGTTGTGGTTTCCCCGCAACCCCCCGTGAGGTTTTTTTTTTCTTTTAATAGTCACCTTATTTGGTATCTTTAAGTGTTTTTTTTACTTCTTTCTTAGGATTCCTATTGCTTTCAGAGGTTTAGCCCATTATCATCACGGTGAGAAGAACGATGGCATGCAGGCAGACGTGGTGCTGGAGAAGGAGCTGAGAGTTCTACAGCTTTATCTGCAGGCAGCAGCAGGAGTCTGTGAAACTGATCTTGAACATATAAGACTGCAAAGCCCACCCCCACAGTGACACACTTCTTCCAACAAGGCCACACCTCCTAATAATGCCACTCTCTGTGGGAGCCATTTTCTTACAAACCACCACATTCCACTCCCTGGCCCCCATAAACTTGTAATAATCCCATAAGGCAAAAATGCATTTAATACAACTTCAAAAGTCCCATAGTCTATCACAATCTCAACAATTTATTCTGAGATTCATGAAATCTCTTAAGTGTAATTCTCCTATAAAATCAAAATCAAAAAGAAGATCACATACTTCCAACATATAATGGCACAGGATACATACTACCATTCAAAATGTAGGGAAGCGAGCATTATGGGGAAATACTGGACCAAAGCAATGACGAAAAGCAGCTGGGCAAACTCCAAACTCTGCATCTCTATGTCTGATGTCAAAATGTTCTTCAACTTTCTTCGTTTCGGCTTTGTTGACTGCAACACACTTCTGTCTTTGAACTGGTTCCACTCCCGGGTAGCAGCTTTCCTTGGCAGGTGTCCCATGACTCTGGCATCTCCAGTATCTTAGGGTCTCAAGGCAATTCAGGCTTCACCTTCACAGCTTCACGCAATGGCCCCTCTAGGCTTCTACTCAGGGACACCCCATCATACGCCTGGTCTCGGCAGCTTTCCTTAGTCATGGAGGCAAATCCCATAGTCCCTTACTTCTATCCTTAACTCCAGAACCACATGGCCAAAGCTGTCGAGTTCTGCTGCTTACTGGGGCTGGAACACAGTCCCCTTGTTCAATTACATCTCCATCAACTTTCTATTTTCTTTTTTTATTAATTTTTATTGAGTTCTACATTTTTCTCTGCTCCCCTCCCTGCCTCTCCCCTCCCAGCCTCAACCCTTCCCCAAGGTCCCCATGCTATCAATTTACTCAGGAGATCTTGTCTTTTTCTACTTCCCATGTAGATTAGATCTGTGTAAGTCTCTCCTAGTGTCTTCACTGTTGTCTAAGTTCTCTGGGATTGTGGTTTGTAGGCTGTTTTTCTTTGCTTTATGTTTTAAAACCACCTATGAGTGAGTACATGTAATAATTGTCTTTCTGTGTCTGGGTTACCTCACGCAAAATAATGTTTTCTAGCTCCATCCATTTTCCTACAAAATTCAAGCTGTTGTTATTTTTTTTCTGCTGTGTAGTACTCAGTTGTGTAAATGTACCACATTTTCTTTATCCATTCTTCGGTCAAGGGGCATTTAGGTTGTTTCCAGCTTCTGGCTATGACAAACAAAGCTGCTATGAACATAGTTGAGCACATGTCCTTGTGGCACGATTGAACATCCTTTGGATATATACCTAAACGTGGTATTACTGGGTCTTTAGAAAGGTTGTTTCCTAATTTTCTGAGAAATTGCCACACTGACATCTAAAGGGGTTGTACCAGCTTGTATTCCCACCAGCAATGCAGAAGTGTTCCCTTTTCCCCACACCCTCTCCAGCATAAGTTGTCATCAGTGTTTTTGATCTTGGCCATTCTTATAGGTGTAAGATGGAATCTCAGAGTTGTTTTGATATTCATTTCTCTGATGGCTAAGGATATTGAACATGTCCTTAAGTGACTTTCAGCCATTTTAGATTCTTCTGTTGAGAGTTCTCTGTTTAGGTCTGTACTCCATTTTTATTGAATTATGTGATCTTTTGGTGTCGAATTTCTTGAGTTCTTTGTATATTTTGGAGATCAGACCTCTGTCTGATGTGGAGTTAGTGAAGCCAGCCACATAAAGCCAGCCACACTGAACCTTATAGAAGAGAAAGTGGAAAGTACACTTGAACGCATTGGCACAGGAGACAACTTCCTAAATATAACCCCAGCAGCACAGACACTGAAAGAAACAATTAATAAATGGGACCCCCTGAAACTGAAAAGCTTCTGTAAAGCAAAGGACACGATCAACAAGACAAAACGACAGCCTATAGAATGGGAAAAGATCTTCAACTTTCTATTTTCAATGGTTTCTTTTTCTGCCTAAGCTTGGCTGTCCTGGAACTCACTCTTTGACCAGGCTGGCCTCAAACTCAGAGATCTGCATGCCTCTGTCTCCTGAGTCCTGGGATTAAAGACAGGTAGCACCACACCTGGAGCTAAACTGTTCTTTAATTCCTTTTCACAAGATGGATGTGGTTTTGCCCTGAGGTCACCACTCCCTTTTTTCCATGTCTTAATTTGTTTATATCCTTGAACATAGGACTAGGTTCTATTCTGCTCCCACCTCAAATTGTACATTTTATATTTTTCCCTTCTCAGTTTGTTCCTTGTCATTACAGATCTGCGTAAGAGTGACCACTAACAACCGTATGACAGAGTCAATACTAGGCTGTTTTGAGATCTCCTCTGCCAAAGGAGTTAATCCAAAATGCTTCATTTAAGCCTCAGGCAGACTTTTTGGACAAGAGCAGAAAGCAGCCACGTTTTTCATCAAAATATCACAGTTTCTAGGCAACATACTAAAATTCTTCTCCTCTGAAACCTCTTGAGCCATGCCCCACAGTTCAAATCACTCTTAGCACCGCTGTCCTCCATGTTTCTATCAGCATGGCCCATTAGAAAAGCATTCAACTACTTCCCTAATCCAAAGTTTCAAAGTCCACATTCCTCCAAATTAAAGCACGGTCTGGCCTATCACAACAATACCCTAGCCCCTTGTACCAGCGAAAAGACACCATGACCATGGAGAAGGAGCTGAGAGTCCTGATCCACAGGCAGCAGCAGGGGTCTGTGAAAGTGGGCATAGCTTGAACATATGAGACCTCAAAGCCCACCCCCACAGTGACACACTTCTTCTGACAAGGCCACACCTCCTAATAGTGCCACTGTCTATGGAAACCATTTTTTTTCCCAAACCATCACAGTTTTGCTGTGCTTTTTTTTTTTCCTTTGAGTCTCTTTTCTGCACCACCTGGCTCTGGTGTTAGTGGGTTTTGCTTTGTATTAATGCTTTCCAGATTGCTTATTAGAGGCCTGCTGTGTTTCATTTCTATTAACTGCAGATTGATAATAAAATTTTTTGGCCAGGTAGCACACGCCTTTAATCCCAGGACTCGGGAGGCAGAGGCTGGTGAATTCCTGTGAGTTCGAGGCCAACCTGGTCTACAAGAGCTAGTTCCAGGCCGGGCGGTGGTGGCGCACGCCTTTAATCCCAGCACTCGGGAGGCAGAGGCAGGCGGATCTCTGTGAGTTCAAGACCAGCCTGGTCTACAAGAGCTAGTTCCAGGACTGACTCCAAAAGCTACAGAGAAACCCTGTTTCGAAAAACCAAAAAAAAACAAACAAACAAAAAAAAAAAAAAAGAGCTAGTTCCAGGACAGCTAGGACTGTTACACAGGGAAACCCTGTCTCAAAAAAACAAACAAAAAAAAAAAATAAATGTTGTATAAATGTGTTAATTGAAAGGCCTATTTGGTCTTTGAATTGAACAGTGAGTAACTGTCAATAATCATTCCCTGAGAGCTGTGGAGAACAGCAGAAAGTGAGAGCCAACTAGGTCCTTTCGTAAAGAATGGCTGGAGAAACAACCAGAAGAATGGGAGTGAAAAAGGGCCAGGGACGGAGGGGCAATGAGTACTGATAAGAAATTTGGAAGGTAGGGAACTGGAAGAGAGAAACCAGGCATGGAGTGCATCCCTCTAAAGCTAGCACATAGAAGGTAAAGGCGGGAAGAGAGGAAACTGAAAGCTACCTCAGCCACACAGTGAGTTCGAGAAAAGTCTGGACTACATGGGAACTTCTCTCAAAAAAAAAAAAAATTTGAGGGGGGGCGGGGAAGAGAAGAAAGTAGGGGAGAAAATTGGTACTATAGACAATTGCTACAGTCATTTAGTAAAATGGGGAGTCTGAACACAGTGCAATGAGAACCAAGGAGAAAGACAAACACACGGAAGCTCATGGGTCCTGGGCAGATCCAGCTGGGTAACCACAGCAACAGCAATGGCAATTAGCAAGTTTCCACTTGGCAAAGGCCCTCTCCATGAGACGGAACCCATACCTGACACTGCTAACGTGGCCAAGAACCTGAGGTCATGGGCCTAGCGGAAAACTACTATCTTTCCACTAAATGAACACAGAACTGAAGTGACTCCTAATGACACATCATAGATCCACGCCTGTCCAACTCTCATCAGAGAAGCTTCTTATAGTGGATGGCGATCTACACAGAGACACAGCCGGACAGTGGGCAGAGAGTGTGAGATTTGGGAACACTCAGCCCCAAATGAGGAAATTCACTTCCTGAGTGCTCTGGTTGGCAAAGTGATGTTGGCTGTTGAATGTAACCTCAGATTCTCCCCAAGGGAGACCTCTCCTTAAGACTGCCTTAGAGACTGGCGTCTCCCAAAGTGACTGATCTAAGAGACTGGACAGAAACTGCATGGTTTGACAGCCTGGCCTCAGCTGGGGCACACCTTTGCCCTCACCATGGCAGTTCTGGCACTGGGCTCAGCTCTGATTCAGTGTGAGAATGTCACAGGGTGTGGGTTGGAGGTATGGGGATTTCCGGAGGTCATCTTTGAAGACAGCTACTACAAAGGTAAAAGGACGTTCTATGCACACCCTAGGGGCTCCCCGAAGTGAACGGAAATAGGAGGGGCATTCTGCACTCCTGATCCACGGAGCAACAAATTTAACCATGTGTGTAAGCTACCTGAAGGCTAATTTCTCTGTACTTACTCACCAAAATACATACTGCAACTCAAAAAAAATCCAGAGGGAAAGTAAAAGATTACTTTTCTATATCTCTATAATCACATTTCCTATTGCAGTCACTGCTAATGTTGGCTGCATATGAAACCGTATGCTTTAAATATGCTTGTTTATTAACTTTGTAAAGTTTTATTTGGCCACGCTAGGCTAGTTTCTCTTCACACTCTCGCCCAGGTCCTCCCTTGCTTCCCCACTCAACTTTCCTCATGCTTGCTCTCTTAGAAACAAACAAAGCAAAATAGAATATAGAATTTTAAAAAAATTTTAAAAACCATGGTGCTAAAAGCAGTCTCTGTCAGCTTGGCTTAAGAGCGCTGATTATGAGCAGAGGTGCAAGCCTAGGAAATGCTGATGGACGCTGCAGGCCGCCTTGCACATTTGAAAAAGGAGCACAAAATGTACACAGCTGTGAATGGGATTACACACACTCTCTCGGCAACAATGTAGACAGAAGTGTGATGTTTCTTCTGTCGTTCCTGAAAGGATGATGAGATTGTAATCTCAGCTGGAATGGATCTTGATGTTTTGTTTAGTTGGGGGTCATATTTTTTTTCGCTTGTTTTTAATATCAGGAACAGAGTTGAAATAAAAATACTTTATCTGAGATCTTAATTAAGTATTAAATAGAAAACAGTTTGATTAATGTAATTCGGTAACGTCTGCTGTTGGTAGCATCTTACCTGATATGAGAGGCTATCAAATCAGAAATAAAATGGTTCACAAGCACTCTCTTTTTTTTTCCACTATAATAATGTTACTGAAGAATGAGAAGAATTTACATCTAAATCTTTACCACTTGAAGAGTGCGTGTTTTTACAAGATTTCTGCGCGGGTAAGCATTGTCCCAAGCATGCTGCACAGTTGTCTTTTCAGGTAGATCATCATTTTTTCCCAAGCCCCATAGGAATGCTAGTCTCAGAGTGTTGCTGCCATCTAGTGGACAATAGGAGTGAATGCAGCTTACGGCTAATGCCCTCCACCCTCTCTACTTGCATCACTGCTACCTTTTTTCTCTTTTATCTGTTCCCTCTTTTTGCTCTAACACATGTAAAACAAAAATGAAAAATATTTTGTCAGTCATTGGAAGTTTCTTTGAAATCTAGAACCTTGTTCATTTCTCAAAAATCTAACACTATTTTTCGCTAGCCAAAAACTTGTTAGAAACACAAGTGAGTCTGGGCAGTGGAGGCACACACCTTTAATCCCAGCAGCACTCAGGAGGCAGAGGCAGGTGGATTTTGTGAGCTTGAGGCCAGCCTGGTCTACAGAGTGAGTTCCAAGACAGCCAGGACTACACAGAGAAACCCTGTCTCAAAAAACAGACACACATATAAGAGGAATTCAGAATTAGTGTTTTTGCACAACAAAATGAAAATGAGAAAAATAATAAAATGTGCTTATTTTTTCAAAGAGAAAATACAAGAAATTTATGCGGTGACTTTCAGGAAAAGGGTGCATAGACTTACTTTAACATACAGTTAAAGTAACTTTAATATCCAGAACTTTTAATACATTTTAATCCAAATAGAATTGCATCACCCCCCTTCCCTTGCCTCCCTCCAGGCCTTCCCATGCCCCCTCCTTGTCCTTTCCCTCACTCTCAAATGGATAGCCTCTTTTCCTTTGATTATTAAGGGTGTATGTACGTGTGTGTATGTGTACATATACACAAAATATATAAGTTTGCTGTTTGGGTGGATGAGATTTCAGGACTGACCTTCTTGCATTGGGTAACCACTTATGAGGCTCATCCCAGGGAGAGGCTAATTCTCCCTCTCTTAGCAATTATTGTCTGTAGTTCTTTGCCTAGAGGTGGAGCTCTATGTGCTTTCTCCCTTCCCCATTAGCACGCCTGCGAATATCGCCACTGTTCTGGTCCCTGCTCAGCCCTTTCTAGGGAAGACAGTCTCACGGCAGACTCCCTGGTATTCTGGCTCTTACAATCATCCCACCACCTCTTCCTCCACATTCCCTGAACCATAGACGCAGGAGACGCTGCGCATCTTTCCACTGGTGCCAGGAGTCCCGCAAACCGTTGTCTGTCTCGTGTCCAGTTGTGGTTTTCTGTGGTGTCTCCATTTGCAGCAAAAAGAAGCTTTTTCGGTGGTGGATGGTAGCTATGCTGATCTTTGGAATAAGGAAAAGATTTAGAATACAGTCAGAAATTATGCTGGTTTAGTAAACTGGTGGTACCAGGTTCTCATCTAAGGTCCATAATCCCATCAGCCCCAGGAAGCTGGCTATGGAAGCTAGGCCACAGGAAGGAGGCTTTCAGTTTAGATCCAGATCAAATGATGCTAGTCCTATGTCCTAAGTATGTAGCATGTTCAGCATTAGAGACCCACTCTCAACCCCGAGAGGTCTCATTGATAATCTGTATTGTGTTGGGAGTCACTTGTGCTACTGAGCTCCCCTTAAAGACGGTAATAGGGGTTGTGTTCGTCTATGGCTCTTGCAGTGAGTATTGTCGGCCCAAGTAGCATAACTTCATTTAATATATGTAATTTTAGGTGACTATAGAATGATATGATTCCTTGAGGCTTTATCAAACAACCGTGGTATAGAATCTGTCACTCTTCGTTTCTCCTTCTGTAGTGACCTCCCTCCCGACTCCAGCTGGTGCCCACTTCCTGTTTTGCCATTTTCTCCTTTATATCGCCTGCATTCTGTTATTTCCTTCAAAGCGCCCACAGGCTCCCTTTCTACCTTCATGGTCTCTGTGATTGCTCCATATTGCATTTCCATCTGAGGCCTTGGAGCTAGGAGCCACAAACGAGAGGGAGCATGTGCTGTTTGTCTTTCTGGGTCAATAATCTTTCTAGGTCCATCCATTTACCTGAAAATTTCATGATTTCGTTTTTACTTAGAGATGAATAGTATTCCTGTGTGTGTGTGTGTGTGTGTGTGTGTGCGCGCGCGCGCGCGCGCGCGCACGCGCATCCGTTAATCTGCTGAGAACATATAAATTGTTTCCATTCTCTAGCTATCGTTCACAGGGCAGCAATGACCACAGCTGAGCAAGCGTCTAATGGGGTAGGATGGCGAGTACTTTAGGCATGCCCAGGAGTGGTATAGCTCAGTCAGATGATAGATTTATTTTCAGTTTTTTGAGGGTTCTCCATACTGATTTCCAGAGCAGGTACACCAGTTGTGTTTTATCACACAGTGGGTGAGGGGGACCCCTTTCCCCCAGCCTAATTCAGCATTATTTTTTATTTTCTTTTGAGCTCTTCATTTAGATCTTTAGTCTATTTATATCTTTAATGGTTTCTTTTTTGAGATTATAATATAATTGTATCATTTCCCCCTTCCTTTTCCTTCCTCTAAACCCTCCCATACATTTCTCCTAGCTCTCTTTCAAATCCACGGCCTCTTTCTCGTTAATTGCTGTTACATGAATATGGTATATGTATATGCATACTTATTCCTAATTACATAAATACAACCTGCTCAGTATGTATAATGTTACTGGTATCCCTGTTTTCAGAGCTAAACATATGAATAGCTAATTGGTGTGCTCTTCCCTGGGGAACACCGTTTTTTCTGTTCTCTTTGTTCTTGAGTTGCCTGTAGTTTTTGCATAAGATTGAGGCCTCTGGTCTTCCCTCCCAACTACATTAGCATGTCCAGCTCACCTTTGGGCAATCCTGTTGGTTAGACATTTTGGGTGTTAGTTTAGTAAAGTGGTGGTTATAGGTTCTCCTCCAAGATCTATGAATTCCCTAGTCCTAGGCAGTGGCTAGGTTTCCAGTACCAGGCATGATTTTCCTCCTGTGGAGCAGGCCTTAAGTTCAACTAGAGGGCCATTGGTTACTGTCAAGACATTCATGCCACTATTGTACTCTTAGGGTTACTGTGCCACGCTGGAAGTTGATGTGGTTCATAGGTATCTGTCTTAGTTAGGGTCTCTATTACTGCAATGAAAGACCATGACCAAAAAGCAAGTTGAGAAGGAAAGGGTTTATTTGGCTTACACTTCTATATTGCTCTTCATCACTAAAGGAAGTCAGGACAGGATCCTGGAGACAGGAACTGATGTAGAGACAATGGAGGGGTGCTGCTTACTGGCTTGCTCGGTGTGCTTTCTTATGGAACCCAGGATAACCAGCCCAGGAATGACACCCACCATGGGTTGGACCCTCCCCCACTGATCACTAATTAAGTAAATGCCTTACAGTTGAATCTTGTGGAGACATTTCCTCAGCTGAAGCTCCTTCTTCTCCAATGACTCTAGCGTATGTCAAGTTGGCACACAAAACCAGCCAGTACAGCATCATAGCTCATTAAGACTGTTGGTTGCTTTTCTCCTTTGGAAGCTTGCCTGGTGCTTTCTAGTACCACGAAAGCTAATACTTGGGGAGGAGACATTCAGGCCAGTTCCAGCTCAGGAGGCTCTGGGCCTTGTGTCTGAAGTTCATCGTGTCTTCAACGAAAGGAACTTACCTCCCACCTCTGGGAGACAAACAAGGACAACAGCAATAGCATGAAATATTTTGGGAGTCTCTTGAATAACTCGGGCCAACAGCTCAAAACATGGCTTCTCATGCCTGTTGCTGGGGTTTTTGTTAAATGATCTTTGGCTCTTGGAGGGAGCATTGTCAGTCCAGGTGAGATTTCATTGAAACTGTACATGTATATTTATATACAAACTTACATGTATTATAGGGTTTTTAGGTAGATGTTAATAGTATGGTTCCTTAAGACCTTTTCAAACATCCTTACTGCTGTTTTATCCCTCTCCTTCCTTCTGTATTTATCTCAATCTGCAGGGAATAAGAGGCTGTGGAATGCTCAACCCTAAATGGGATGTTCAAATCATACCTCTTCCCACAAGAAAAGGGGGAAAGAAAAACAGTAAGATCGAGAGGTGGTGGGTAAATTCAAGGAAGCAGTGCTCTCCAGACATAGCAGGGCAGTTACACAAATGAACTCACAGTGACTGTGACAGCGTGCAAGTGACTGGCACAGGCTCAAACGAGACAAGAGCCAAGCATGGAGGAGAAGAGCGGGGAGTGAACTCCCACCACTTGCTGAGGACACACTGGCATCTGAAAGCTGCTGGGAAGAGGGGGAGTCACTCTTCTTCAACAGTAGGACCCATGGGACACTGGCCACACTCCATGGCAGGCCCCACCAAGAGTAGTTGATCAACACATACCAAATAAAAAAAAAAGAAAGAAAGGAAGGAAGTAAAAAAAGAAAGAAAGAAAGAAAGAAAGAAAGAAAGAAAGAAAGAAAGAGAAAGCTCAAAGTTGGGTGGTTAAAGAGGTAAGGGTAGGTCTGAGGGGAACTGGAGAAGGGATAAATATTATCAAATGTATATTGTGTGAAATTCTCATATAATTAATAAAAGTGATATTCAAAAATAAAACCCACAAATTTGGTCAATCTAAACACAGTCCACATAACACATATGAATAATGTAGATTGCTCAGAACAGGTAAAACAATTAATGGAAATCATTCTTGAGTGTGAAACCTAACGTTCACTCTGGAGAATATCCTGAGGATAATATTGTAAGATCTTTCTTGTGGGATAATCTTTTTGTACACTGTGAAGATGTGTTTCTGCCTAAGGTGCCTTCTGATTGGTTTAATAAAGAGCTAAATGGCCAATAACTAGACGGGAAGAGGTTAGGTGGGACTTCCAGGAGAGAGAGGAACTCGGGGGAAGGACTTAAGGTACAGGAGCTGCCAGCAAGACACAGGGGGAGATGGACATACAGAATGAAGGAGAAGTAAAAAGTCATGTGGCAGAACATTGATTACTAGAAACAGGTTAGTTTAAGTTAGTGGGACAAGCCTAAGCTAAGGCCAAGCTTCATAATTAATAATAGGTCTCCATGTCATTATTTGGAGGCTGACAGACCCAACAAGAACGTCTGGCTACAGATCTTGAACTTTAGCTGCTAAGGTAAGTGTGTCGCTATTATTGTTATTGGTAAAGGAACATTAAACACTGCCTTGTGCACTCTTGGATGTCAAACAGACAAATACAATGATGCTCCAGGTCTAGGGCTAAGAGATTCCCTTTAATCGGCTAGCATTTGGAGAAAACACCAATGTGTATCTAGTGCCATCCATTGTCCTCCCACAGTTTATGCTGGTTGCCATGGCTACAACAATGCTGCATTCCCAGCCACCACGGGAACAGAAATGCTTAGAAAGTGCACAGCAATGCCGTGTTTTTCTCCCCCTTTTTTCCTACATTTATCAGTTACACATTTCTAGCTTAACTAACCACACAAATGTAGTTAGCACACAAACTCCCTTTCCCTGTCTTAGAAATCATAGTCCCGTACTCGATGTACCCTTTTCAGATATGCCCAGGTCCTTCACAACCACGCCCCCTCAGAGACATAAGTAAGCTAACAGGCACCTGCTTTGTCAGCCTTGTCTGTCTTTTTGGACTGTGAAATGCATGGCTGGTATCCTTTTTCCATGTGAGGCACTGCGCTCACCGTTCCCTTCTAGAGGACCCCACCCTTACTAAACTGCCAGAACCTTTGTCTTACACCTCCAAACTTCATGAACAATGAGAAAATACAATTTTTGTTCTTTCTAAGTTGTGTGGTCTCAAGTATTCTGCTGTAGCAGGCACAAAGACAAACTTGATTGAAGTAAGGGAAGTGTGAATAATGATGTCTATTAAATTTGATACTAAAATTGCATCAGTTTTAGATTTCTCAAGTGTTGTAAATATTATTGAAGAATGTTCTTGTATTTGAGTGATATGTACTGAGATGGCACGGAGCAAAATTATCATAATGTTACAACTATCTCTCAAATGATTCAGTATCACTTCCTCCATAAATAATTTTCAATGGGACTCAGAAAGTGAACCTCTCCTCTTAAAAACAACACATGAGCCAATCTAGCTTCATGACAGAGTTCTTGTCTACTATGTGGAGGGCCCTGGTTTTGAGCAGAGACCAGCCAAGAGAAATAAATAACAAATAGATTGCTGTTTCCAAAACTTCAGTGGCCAGTATAACACAGATGATAGGCAGAACCACTGTCAAAAGTTAGGTCTGATGCAACACATAGAACTATAATCATAATTCTGACACATACTTGAAGGTAACCTAAGAGGATGTTATGGTTGGTGGGGTAGGTCTGCCCTGGTATCATTTAGTCCCTATTACTGTCTGAGTCATCACACCAGATGAGGAGGTAAACTCTGGTCCAGAGGATAGATAGGGGTCTACTCTGATCTTAGATGGCTGACCTCTCTGCCCATTGAGATCATGACTAGACATGATTTCCTAGTACAATGTTAATATTACGATGTAACAAAAGTCAAGGGTGGGATGCACACCCATGTGCCCTAAGCCTTGAAGAAGATTCAGACCACTCGTGTGGTGGGAAGCAGCTATGGACAGGAGTTTGTTAGTGTCATCGATGATAGTAGTTAACAATAGTGAGTTCAAAAGAGAAGTTGTTTTAGTGAAAACCTAGCTTATTAGAAGGAAATTCTATTACAGGTTTTGAAACCGCAATTTCAAACAAGTGGATATGAGGTAAAGAAATAGAAAAGGGGATCACAGAGAAAGAATTCCAAGTGAGCGATAGGCGAAAGAGATTGAGTGAGCATTCACATTACCAATGTCCATGAAGAAAAGAATCTGCATGATGGAGAAATTCGTACTTAAAATGTACACAGGGGCTGTGGAGATGCTGAGTGAGAATTCTAATTCACAGTTATGAGGACCCAAGTTTGAATCCCCAGAACCCATGTAAAAATGTAATGGACACATCTGTGTATCCCTCCCACCCCAGCACTGTGGGCTGAGGAGACAGGAGAATCCTAAGAGTTCACTGGCCAGCCAGTCTACCTGGAGCAGAGGACTTCTGTTTTACTAAGTGACCCTGTGCAATGGCTATTCTTGTTCAACTTGACTACATCTGGGACGAACTACAATCCAGAAATGGAGAACACACCTGTGAGAGACTTTTCTCTTAGTTTGAAGTGGTTGACTCCACTTCTGACCCCAACCTTTGAAGTAGGAAGACACACACCTTTATCTGGATCTTAAGGCAGAAAGACACAGCTTTAATCTGGGTCACACCTACTGCTGAAAGCTGATGTGAGGACAACAAAGACGGAAGCTTTACTTCTTTGTCTGCTTGTTCTCACCTTGCTCCCAAGTCCATGCCTTCCTTCACTGGCACTAATTCAGGATTCCAGTGTCTACTGAAGACCAGCTGAGACATCCAGTCTCAGGGACTGGATAACCTCTGAACTCTTGGACTTTCCATTCATAGTTAACCATTGTTGGACTAGTTGGACCACAGCCTCTAAGTCATTCTAATGAATCCTCTTCCTAAAGTATATATTAGGGAGACACAGAGAGAGAGAGAGAGAGAGAGAGAGAGAGAGAGAGAGAGAGAGAGAGAGAGAGTTCATTCTGTAAGTTCTGCTACTCTAGAGAACCCTGGCTAATCCTGTTCAAGGTGGAGGCAGAAAGACACATCTTGGGCCGGCCTCTGTGTGCACACACTCAGTCATGTGCACTGTATGTTCATATGCATGTAACACAAAAACATTTCAAGAAAACTTTTTAGAAATGGAGATGGGAAACACGTTATTTCTTTGAGACAAGGTCTCACTGTGTGGTCCAGATGGCAGGCATAGACTCACTTTGTAGACTAGGCTTGGCATTAACTCACAGAAGAGATGCACCTGCCTCTGTCTGCCAAGAGCTAAGTGGTACCACCACACACTGCTAGAAATTGAATTTTAATATAAAAGACTTTGTATAAAATTGAATTCAGTTAAAAAGAATAGTCGTAAAAATAGTTGATTTCTGCATATCAGAATTAATGGTACACATCTAAAGTAATAATACAATAAGAAGAGACATTTGTAACTCCAAACACAAATTTGAACAAATAAAGAAATTAAATAAAACTTTCAACTGAAAGAGATGGGAAATATGGAACAAGCTTTATTTTAACACATGCTTATGGTTTTAATAAGGTTTATCTCCCCCAAAGAGGAGTTTAATTCCCAATGTGAGTATCTTAGGGTTTTTAATTGCTGTGAAGAGACACCATGACCACAAGTCTTATAAGGAAAGCATTTAATTGAGATGGCTCATTTACAGTTTCAGAGGTTCAGTCCATTGTCATCATGGTGGGGAACATGGCAGCAGGCAGGC
This sequence comes from Dicrostonyx torquatus, assembly GCA_028555095.1. NCBI lineage: Eukaryota > Metazoa > Chordata > Mammalia > Rodentia > Cricetidae > Dicrostonyx > Dicrostonyx torquatus. The sequence goes on along the minus strand of JAQHUG010000051.1, from coordinate 1,121,576 downwards.
TGACATGGTGCTGGCTACATCTTGATCAGATGACAACAGGAAATCAACTATGACACTGGGAGTAGCTTGAGCATAGGAGAACTTAAAGCCCATGCCGACAGTGACATACTTCCTCCAACAAGACCACACCTACACCAACAAGGCCTCTTAATAGTGCCATTCCCTATGAGCTTATGGGGGCCCATTACATTCAAACTCGCACATATGAGGTATTAAGGAGGTAGAAACAACTCAACAATGGTGTGTTGAGACGGACCCTTTAGCATAAGACAAAATCATCAGAGAGGAATTCCAGATGGAGTCCCGATGGTTTTATGAGAATGGGGGAGAGACAAGAAGACTCAGAAGTGCAATCCCTGTTTCCTGAAATGTGATGATGCCCTGAGCCACACTGGGACTCTGCCAGCAAAAAGGTCATCACCCTGAATGACTCTGTACACTTTGATCAACACTGTGACCCAAAATAAACCTCCTTCTTTCACAATTGACCCCATCTGAGGTATTATGGAACTAGCAACTAAAATGAACTTGAAAATAATTAAATATAAGAAAGGTCACATAAAGATAGATAGATAGATGATAGATAGATAGATAGATAGATAAATGATAGATTAAAATTTTTAGTGAAGTAAATAGAAAAATAGATCAAGTTAAAATCCTAGTTTTCTAAATATAGTAGGAAACATGAACTAATTTAATAAGGGCAAAGAGTAGTGGAGCACTAAGAATATGCCATCTCAAAACACTGGGTAGAAGACCAGAATACACCCACCCAAAACATGACTATTTTTAAGTGCTATTGACATATATTACTTATACATGATAATAGCTTTCAATATGACATTTTCATACTAATACATGGTATGTGTCAAGCATGTTCACCGCTTTGCCCTCTCTTGGACCCTCCCACCCTCACAAATTCCCTTCTTAGCTCTCTTCTACTTTTAGGTCTTTTTTTTTTTTAACAGCCCAATGAGCTTCTTACTGAGACTTACTAGAGCATAGGTGAAGGTTTGTTTACAGAACTCAGATGCCTTACCAGGCATCCCAGCACCAATGGAAACCTGTCTCCCTCATACATCAACTACATAGACATCTTCAGGGAAAGATGGGTCCCCACTCCATGACAAGATGTTGACATGCATCTCACGCAGGTGATCACAGCCACTGGAAGCTTAAGAATGGAACATTCATGTCATGCCTGGAAATCCACATGCCATCCTCCAGTCCTTACTTACCTCCCCTGGGTCTCACATTCTTTCTGCCCCTTCTACAACAATCCCTGAGCCTTGATGAGATGATACAGATTTTCTATTTATGGCTGATCTTTCAACAGACACTTGTTCTTAGTGTGCTGAGCACTACTCTACACCACTACCCACTGCAAAAAGAACCTTCTCGGGTTTGTAAGGTGGCTCAGTGGGTAAAGGCACTTGTTGCCAAGCCCAACAATCTAAATTCCATTCCTGGTCCCACATGGTGGAAGGCAAGAACCATCTCTTGCAAGTTGTCCTCCGACCTTCAAAGTCACAGGTCACACTTTGTGCCCCACATACACACATACGTGGCAAAATAAATAAGTATAAAACAGTTTTAATATTCTTTAAAGACGCTTTTCCAACAAAGTTGACAGCAGCACTGATCTATGGGCATTAACATACTTATGAGGGTGGCAATTTGATGGGCACATCTTGTTCATTTATCAAAACCCTAGCAGTAGCTCTAAGGCTGCTCATTCAGGCTAGCTGCAGTTTTCATGGCCACAGGATACTGGTGTCTTCAGCAGTGGGGTCTCTTTCTCTTGTTCTGGTGGGCAAACTACAGCAGCGCCCATTGCCCCCCTTGTTTTGACGGCCTCAGACAATCTCCCCGACCAACAGCTCTGACAGGGATAGCCCACCTCTGGCTCTGGGATTTTCATTCCATAGCCAACAGCTTCTAGGAGCAGTTTTGTCCATATCCAAAGGCCGCCACCTTTCACACTGTTTTTAATTAACTTACCAAGTACGAGGTTTCCTTACGGCTTCTTCACACATTGCTACGAATGACCCTCCTCCATCACTGCTCCTCTTCCATTTCCTTGCCCCTCTCCCAACTTAGACATTTCCAGCCCCCATATTTCTTCACCAACTCGTACGTCACTTCTCTTATGTTCTACACCCTACTGACTTCCCCCCTCCATGGGGCCTGTTCTGGTTTCTTCTCTCTCTGCACACTCATCTGCACATAATGCACGTTGTGAACAATAGGAACCAGAGCACCTATGTAAGAGAGAACACGTGGACTTTGTCTCTCTGAAACTATTCCCTCACTTAGTTTCCAGTTCCATCCATTTACTTACGTGCTAGTCTCATAACTGTGCTTACCTTTACAGCTAGGAAGAATTCCACTGCACACCTGGACTCCATTTTCACTAGCCATCCATCTGGTCGCGGGCATCTATGCCGGGTCCATTTCCTTGTTGGTTGTGAATAATGCAGCAATAAACATGAATAAATAAATATCTCTATAGGATATGAAGTTCTTTGGGTATGAGCATGGGACTGGAATAGCTGAGTCACATACGGGTTATATTTTTAGCAGTTTGAAAACAAAAAAAAAAAAACAAGATCTCCACACAGATTTCTATGGTGGATGCACCAATTTATACTCCTGCTAAAAATGCATAGAAGTTCCAGTTTCCCCACATCCGCATCAGCATTCTGGTCGCTTGTTTCCTTAGTGATCTGTTTTAATGCAAATGAGACAGAACCTCGAAGTACTTTTAACTTGCATCTCCCTGATGTTAAGGGTGTTGAAAACTTTTTCAAATTTTTTGTGGGAATTGCTATTTCTTCTCTGGAAATTTTATTTTTAGTTCCCTAACCCATTTTTTTAACCAGGTAGCTTATTTTCTGTTGTTTAGGCTTCTTATGTATATTCTGAATAATAATCCCCTCTTAGGTAGATAACTGGTAAATATTCTCTCATTTTGTAGGCTGCTTTGGCCCTCGGTTATATTCTCCTTGCTGGACATATGTCTCTTCATTTCATGGAGAACCATTTGTTGAGTGTAAAGCCTTATTCAGAGAGTCCTTACCTATGCGTAGGTAAGGATCTTAAATCCTTTCCGTGGTGTCCCCTACAGCTGTTTCTAAATTTGAGTTTTCAGGTTTCAGACATTTGATCCATCTGGATTTCTGTGCCAGATGAGAGATGAGGGTCTAGTTTCTTTCTTCTACATGCAGTTGCTCTGTTTGACTGGCACCATTTGCTAAAGACCCTGTCTTTTCGCCAATGTGTCCTTTTTGCTTCTTTGTCAAAAATCACATGGATACAATCCATGCTCTTGAACCTGAGTCCTTTCTTCTGGCCCACTCATCTGTCTGTCTATTTTTCTGCCAGGACCATGCAGTTTTTATTATTATGTGTGGCTCTGTAGCTTAAATTGAAATCAAGTATGCTGGTAACTTGAGCAGTATTTGTTTGCTCGGGACTGGTTTGGAAATTCCTGTGCTTCCATATTAATGTTTCATACATTCTAATTCAAATATAAATATGAATTGTTAATTCAAATATAAATATAAATTACATCACTCTCCCTCTTTCTTTTTCTCCCTTCAGCCTCTCCCAAGTCCCTTCCTTCCAACTCCTTCCATGTCCCTCCCTCATTCTCAAATTTATAGCCTCTTTTTATTATTTTCATTGCATATACATGTATACACATGCATAAACAAATAAATATAACCTGCTGGGTCCATCTTTGGTTTGTGTGTGTGTGTGTGTGTGTGTGTGTGTGTGTGTGTGTGTTTCAAGTCTAACTGCTTTGTGTTAGATAAGCAGTTAGGGGACTCATCCCTGAGAAAGACTAATTCTTCTTCTCTGGGCTATCATTAGCCGACTTTGGTTCTTTACCTATGGACGAGACCCTGTGAGATTTTCTCCCTTCTGTGTAGGCATGTCTATTGTTATTGTCAGGGTTTAGGTCTTGTTTGTGCAGTCATACAAGGAAAGATAGTCTTAGAGCAGACTTCCTGATATTCTGGCTCTTTCAATGTTTCAGACTTCTTCTGCTGCTATGTTCCCTGACCAAAGATGCAGGGCCTATGCTACAGATCTAACCGTCTGCCCCCTTGTTGCATGGAGAGGAGTGGGCTGTGGGGGCTGCATTCCCCGGTTCCCAGCTCCCAGATCCTGGCCACAGGCCTGCTTTTGGTTCCGGCTAACTTATACCTGAAATAATTACACACAAACTGTATTTAAACTCTGCCTGGCCCATTAGTTTTAGCCTCTTGTTGGCTAAATCTTACATCTTGAATCAACCCATTTCTAATAGTCTGTAACCGGGAAAGATTCAGCATGTCTGACCCTGGCGATTTCATGGCGGACCTCTCTCACTCAGTCTTCTTCCCAGCATACTGTTCTCTTTTCCCTGCCTATCTAAATCCTGCCCTATCAAAAGGCCAAGGCAGTCTCTTTATTTAACCAATGAAAGCAACAGAAATACAGAAGCATCTCCTACACCAGCCCCCACCACACACACACACACACACACACACACACACACACACACACACCACTGATCTCTGCCTATGTCCAGTGTCCAGTTGTGGTTTTCTGTAATGGCCTCCATTTTTCTGTAAAGAGAAGCTTTTTTGGTGAGGAGTAGCTGCACTTATCTGTGGGTATAAAGATAAGATTTAGAACATACTGGGGAATTATTCTGACCTAACAAGCTGAGGTAGTAGGCTCTTCTCTAAGATCCATGGCCTCACCAGCCCTGGGAAGTTAGCTAGGTGTCTGGTAAGAGGAGTGGCTTCCTCCTTTTTGAGTGGACCATAAGTACAATTAGACAGCAGTTGGTAACCACATGTAGGGCTGAGGAAGTCTCGAGTGAATTCATAAGGTGTGGAGGAAGTCCTAAGTAAATGTTTATTGTTGACAAGAACCCATGCCTCAGACTCATGGAAACTGGCAAAGCCTTCTTCTGGTCCATATGCAAATGTTGGCAGAGTGTCCAGGAAGCCTTGATTACAACTTCCTCCTCCCAGATGTTTACAGTCGGAGACTGCTCACCTACAGAGACCTCCTGCTGAGGCTCCCCCATGCTGTACACAGGAGATGCACTGAGGTTCTTGTTTTGTAGTTGGTACCAGTCCATCCGAGTGATCACAGTCCACCTGACCCCAGCTTTCCTGTACATTTGTCTGTCCTTTCTTTGGTCCCTCGTCAGTGCAAGTAAGCTTCCAGGACCCGCTGGGCAGGACTCAGCAACGACTAACCTGTGAGTGTCACTTATTGCATCTTATGGGCACCTTGTCCTGCTGTTCATTGTCATTTGTAGGCGTCACTAACGCTGAGTAGGACAATTACTTGCTCCAGTCCCTTGGGAGCTTCATAGTATTTGCTGATACCACGGACGCTAGTCTGCAGAAAGGAGTCTTTCAGGTGACCAGCTCAATAATCTGAGTACACATCCTAAAGTGTCCTCAGCAGGGGCTTACCTTCAACCTCTGACAGGCAACCAAAGGCATCAGCAACAGTCGACATTTGGGGCAAATCGTTCACGCGACTCTGACCATTTGAAGATTTCTTATGCCTGGTATTGAGATTTTTGTTGACCTATAGTTCTTGTGGGGGTTCATCCCAAGTAGCATGACTTCCTTTAAGAAATACATACATACATATACACATGTACATATATATATCCATACATATTTGTGTGTATATGTATCTTAAACATGTAATATATAGTATGTATATATATATATATATATACACACACTTGTATGTATTGTGAAAATCAGTATGGAAAATTCTCAAAAAACTAAAAATTAATCTACCATGTGATCCAGCTGAGTAACCCCTTAGCATATGTTCAAAACTCAGCATCCTACTCCACAGATACTTAGCTATGTTTATTGCTGCTCTATTCACAATAGCTAAGAAATGGCAATAAGCTAAATGTCCTTCAACAGAAGAATAGCTAATGAAACTGTTGTACATGTCCACAATAGAATATTATTCAGCTCTAAAGAAAAATGAAAATTGTAGGTAAATGGATATACTTAGAAATTTATATTATATAAAAATATAGATTATTACATTGGGTGAGGCAACCCAGACCCATAAAGACAAACACTGCACGTTCTCACCTATCTGCAGCCCCAGCTCCAAATCCTCAGCCGTGACTATGTAATCGTCAGAGCCGCAGAAACCAGGAAAGTATAAAGCAGATACAGACGATACGAAGGGGTGAATGGGGAAACGGGAAGGGAGCTCTAACTAGAGAATGAGGATAGAGGTCACCAAAGGAGGGAGGAGGGACAAAGAACACGAATGTTGTTTGATAAAGCCTCACAGAGCCTTATAATCTTATATTTGCCTAAAATTCACACAGCATATTAATTTTAAGACAGTTTGTTCAAAAAGAAGATTATTTATTCAATGTCGTGAATGATATCACTGGAATTGTGACAGGGATTACATCCAATTTGAAGATTGCTTTTGGTAGCATGGCCACAATGCTAATTCCTTCCATCCACATGCGTAGGAGATCTTACCACCAGCCACCGTCTGCTGGAATTTCCTTCTTCGGTGTCTTGAAGTTCTTGTAAGAACCTTTCATGGCCTTAGCTGAGGTTATCTAAAGGTGCTTTTGTTTGGTTTTTGTTTGTTTGGCATTGTTTTGCTTTTTTGTTTTTGAGGCCGTTGTGAGTTATTTTTCTGACTTCTTTCTCAGTACATTTATCACTGTTGTATAAAATGCCCTCTGGTCCTTGTACGTTAACTGACATGGAGTAGAGTGCTGAGTTTTGAACATATGCTAAGGAGTTACTCAGTTGGATCACATGGTAGATTAATTTTTAGTTTTTTGAGGATTCTCCAAACTGATTTTCACAATACATACAAGTGTGTTTTATATATATATATTACATGTTTGAGATACATATACACACAAATATGTATGGATATATGTGTGTATGTGTGTGTGTACGTGTGTATATGTATGTATATCCTACCTCTTTGCTGAAAATGTTTATTAGTTCTGAGAGTTTTCCACTAGAATTTTTAAAAGTCTTTTATGTATAGAATCATATTATCTACAAATAGAAATTTTGATTTCTTCCTTTCCTATTTCTCTTGTCTTATTGTTTTAACTAAAACTTCGAATATTATATTGAATAAGAGTGGGGAAAATGAACATCCTTATCTGGTTCCTGATTTTAGTGAAAATACTTCGACATTTTTATTTAATTTAACATTGGCTATAGGTTTGTCATATACAGCCTTTATTATGTTGAGATATGTGCCTTTTAGCCCAAATTTATTCAGAATTTTTTTAAACAGGCCAAGGCAGTTTCTTTATTCATTAATAGTTATTTTAGCAACACAGAGGGAATTCCCCCATCACCACCCCTTTTTCGTTTAAATAAAAAGGAAGGCTGTAATATTTTCTGAGGAACCACCATATTGATTTCTATAGTGGCTGGACAAGTTTGCATTTCCATCAGCAGTGAAGGAATGCTCCTCACTTGTGTTTTTTGATCTTAGTCATTCTGACAGGTGTAAGATTAAATCTTAAAGTTGTTTTGATTTGCATTTTCCTGATGGCAACTGATGTTGAACATTTCTCTTTTGTTTTCTTTTTAAGAGATTTGCTTATGTATTTTATGATATGAATGTTCTGTTTCCATGTATGTCTGCACAATAGGAGAGAGTATCAGATTCTGTTATAGATGGTTGTGAGTCACCATGTGTTGCTGGGAATTGAACTCCGGACCTCTATAAGAGCAGTCCGTGCTTTTAACTGCTGAGCTGTGTCTCCAGTCCAATGTTGAACATTTCTTTAAATATTTCCCAGATATTTGAGCTTCTTCTTTTGAAGTCTCTGTTTAGATCTGTATTCCATTTCTTAATTAGATTATTTGCTTTGTTGATGTCTAGTTTCTTGATTTCTCTGTATACGTTGTATATTAGCCTTCTGTCAGATGTGAAGTTGGTGAAAACCTTTTCCCATTCTGTAGGCTGCAATTTTGTCTTATTGATGGTGTCCTCTGCCTTAAAGAAGCTTTTCAGTTTCATGAGATTCAATTTATTAATTGTTGATCTCAGTGCCTGAGCTATCGGTGTTCAGGAAGCGGTCTCCTGTGCCAGTGTGTTCAAGAATACTCCCCACTTTCCATCAGGTTCAGGTCTCTGATCGACTTGGACTTGATTATTCAGAATTTTGAATGTAAAAGGATATTGGATTTTATCAAACCTTTTCCTGCATCTTTGACTGGTTTTGGTATCAGAGTTGGACTAGCTCTGTAAAATCTCTGGTGGCATTCCTTCCTTTCCTATCTCAAGGGAGAGAGAGTCTTTTTTCTTATTTCTATCAGTTCTTTGAAAATTCTGTACAGTGTAGTTTTACCATTTCACCCTCCCCACCTCACACTCTCCCCAGATTCATTCCCTCTTCCCTATCCTCTCAGCTTTGGGCTCGTTTGATTTGGGGGTTTTTGTTGTTGTTATTGTTGTTTGTTTTGGGGGTTTTTTTGGTTTTTTTTTTGTTTTTTCGAGACAGGGTTTCTCTGTAGCTTTGGAGCCTGTCCTGGAACTAGCTCTTGTAGACCAGGCTGGTCTCGAACTCACAGAGATCCACCTGCCTCTGCCTCCTGAGTGCTGGGATTAAAGGCGTGCGCCACCACCGCCCGGCAATTTTTTAAACCCATCAAGTCTAATTTGTGCTGTGTGCACATTTGGTTGTGTGGTCTTTCACTGGAGTGTGGTCAACCCACAAAGGACCACACCCTTAAAGAAACTGACTGTCCCTCTCCTAGCAGCTATTAGTGACAATAGCTCCTTAGGTAGGGTGGGACTTCATGCCCACCGTTCCTTCGCCATTCTAGGATTTTGCTTAGCTTGAGCTTGCACGGTTTCTGTGCCTGATGTCTCAGCTATTGTGAATTCTTTTGTACAACTGTCCTGTTGTATACAGAAAACCTGCTTACTCACGGTCCCCCGCCACCTCTGCCTCTTACAATCTATCCACCACCACCACCCTTCTTCCACAATGATCCCTGAGCATTGGAAAGAGGAAGTGTGATACTGACTGTCCCACCTAGGGCTGGGAACCCCAAAGATCCTTATTTGCTCCACTTTGAGCAATTGTAGGTCTCTGTGTTCATCACCATCTACTGAAGATGGAAGTTTCTCTAATGCAGGCTGAGAGACATACTCATTAATCAGTCTAACAATATATCATTCAAAGCCAGCATAATACTGTATCCATTTACCAAAGTAATGGTAGTAGATTCTCTTCTTGACACTATGCCCTATATAGCCACAGATTCCAATGAACATTGCTGAGCAGGTGTTTCCATAGAAGGATATACAATCCTTTGGGTATATGCCCAACAATGGCAAAGCTGTGCATATGGTTGATTTATTTCTAGCCTTTTAAGGAAACCATCACACTACTTTCCACAGGGGCGACACCCACCAGAATTAATAAGTGTTCCACTTTCTCCACATGCATCCCAGCATTTTTCATTATATTTGCTTTGATATTACCCTTCCTGACAGGGGTAAGATGAAATTTCAAAGTAGTTTTAGCTTGCATTTATTTCTCTGACAGCTAAGGATGCTGAACATTCTTTAAAATATTTCTCAGCTCTTATTTCATCTTTTTTCGCCTTTTAAGAACTGGTTAGTTCTGTGCTCATTTTTTAAATTGGCATGTGTGTTTTCTTCATGTTTAGATTTTTTAGTTCCTTGTATATGTAGTTACTAACCCTCTGTTAAATGTATAAGCTAATAATGACATTTTCTCCATTCTTTTGGCTGTGTCTTCACTTGAATGATGGTGTCCTTTTCTATACGGAAGATTTTAGTTTCATGTAATCCCATTTATCAGTTATTTATCTTATTACCCATACTCCTGGGGTCCTGCTCAAAAATCCTTTTGTGTGTCTGTAAGTTAAAGCATATTCCATACTCCCTCCTCAATCCGATTCAAGGTATCACATCTTATCTTGAGGTCCATTTGGAGTTGATTTGTATATAGAATGAGAGATAAGGACATAGTTTCATTATCCTACATGCAGCTATCCAGCTTTATCAGCAATATTTGTTGAAGATGCTGTCTTTTCTGTAATGTGTATTGTTAACATCTTTGTCAAAAATCAATGGCTGTATGGGTGTTGCTTATATGTGGGTCCTCAGTTATCTTCCGTTGATAATTGTGTCTACGTTTATGCCAGTAACATGCTGTTTTTATTACTATAGCTCTGCAATATAACTTAAAATCAAGTAAGGTGATAGCTCAGACAGTTGGGGTTTTGTTTGTTTGTTGTTTGTGAGTGTTTGTTTATTTGTTCTCCTGTCTTCCTGAAAGCTCACTACAGAGGTGACACTGGGGACTTTTCATATTTGAGATCTCCATACCAATGCAATCTTGAGTTATATTAAAGCCCAGAATTGGGCTCAATATCCATTTCAATATAAAATTTATACTTTAGAATGGACAGCATTGTATAGGAAATAAATTCTTTCTAAAAATGTTTGTACGTTTAAGAGAAACCTTGTTTGTTTTTTCTACCTTCAAAATTATTTTAGTTTTTTTTCCATTTGTACTTGAAATGGCAGTTCACTACTATCCAACAGGCCTTGAGCTCTCCTGTGCTTCAACCTCTGAGCAGCTACAGTAGGGACTGTACAAACATGTCGCTGTGCTTGACTTCTATCGTTTATATGTTGCTATAATACATAATTGACTCTGGTAAAAATAACCACTTTAAGTGTACAACATGGATATATTTTCTTTTAGTGCTAAAATGCCTTTTACTAAATAATGATATATGCTGTTAGGGGTGGGAGCGGGGGATTTAAATGGACAAATATAAAGCTGCTTCTCTTATCTTTAAGGTCCAAGATTTATTTTAAAATGTTGCTAGACTGAGAAACTTAAAAATCTAAGCACTGCCTCAGGCAGATTGGAATTTAGAGAGGTAAAGTTGAGAGAGTCACAGAGGTAAAAAGTGGACTGCAGAAGAATGGAGTTTCCTTGGATGTAACTGGACTTGCTGCAGTGATATTTCTGAGAAGCCACTGGAATTAAGTGTGGGTTCAATGTTAGATGTTCGTTGCTAGTTATATTTTATTTATCATGCAATCTCTGTAAATATATGTTAATTAGGTTAATAAATGTTTGAGTCATATTTGGAAGAGCAAAACCAAATTTGAACTTCATGTTATAGATTATAATGTCTCAATGGTGCCGTGAATAGACCTTCAACATACTAAGACACTGATAACACTTTGAAGGAGCCAAATAGGAACCACTGCCTAGGTGGCTCCAGCCCCAGGATATTCTAGAATGCTGTATAAAACTGATTGTCTCTAAATATGTGTGTGAAGAGGGTGGAGAACAGTGAGATGCTGTGGGATAATGCTCTTATACACTGTAAAGATTTGTCATTCATATTGGTTTAATAAAATGCTGATTGGCCAATAGCCAGGCAGGAAGTATGGGTGGGACAACTAGATTAGAAGAATTCTAGGAAGAGGAGAGGCAGAGATGCAGTTGTCAGCCAGGCACAGAGGAAGCGTGATGAGAATGCCTTACTGAGAAAAGGTACAAGGCCACGTGGCTTAATATAGATAAGAATTATGGATTAATTTAAGTTGTAAGATGTAGTTAGTAATAAGCCTGAACAATAGACCAAACAGTTTATAGTTAATATAAGCCTCTGTGTGCTTATTTGGGACTGAATGGCAGTTGGGCAGGGTAGGACAGAAACTTCATCTACAGTGAGAAGCCTCTAACATCACTGAGTAGCAGAGCGGTCAAAGGAGACACCCTTTCCCAGAAGTCCACCGGTGTTTGTGCCTCCTCCACCCTCACATCTTACTGAATTCAACCACAAAGGCGGTTATTGGGGTAGAGTCTTGCCTTGTGTGGTTGGTGTCCTGATGAAATAGGTACAAATCAGCCCCTTTGGCCCTTCCCAAATGAAGACATAGATTCAAGCAATATCTATGAAAATGTTGCCTATCCCCAGACACCAAACATGGACTGCAGTTTTCCAAAACTATGAGAAATTAATTTCTGCTTTGAAGAAGCTACTAAGTTCATGGTGTTTTGTTATAATGATACAAATAAGTGGAAAAACTATTAACTGGATGATAGAGCAAAGGTGGATCCCAGGTTCAAAGTTAAACTCATTGGGGTGAAGATCCTCAAGCCACATATCGGTTAACTTTCTTCTTTATTTTCCTTTGAAAAAGAAATGTTTTCCTTTGTCTCCAAATGTTTTCCTTTGACTTTAAGGTTTATTTTAATTATGTGTGTATGTCTGTGTGTGTGCGCGTGTACCTGGCTCTGTGTCTTTGTGTGTGAGTCAGGTGCCCTGAGAAGCCAGAGGCATCAGATACCCATGGCAATGGAGTTACAGGCAGCTGAGAGTTTACTGACTTAAGTGCTGGTTATCAAACTCAGGTTCTCACAAGCTTTTAACCCCTAAGCCATATCACCAGCTCTGTCCCCTCTTCTCATGGTACTCTGAAGTTTCCCACAAATATCAGCAGTTCTCAACCCGTGGGTTGTGACCCCTTTGGAAGTAGCCCATCAAATGTTCACATTAAACAGTAGCAAAATTACAGTTATGGAGTAGCAACAAAAATGATTTTATGGTTGGGGGTCACCACAGCATGTGTTAAAGGGTCATGGCATTAGGAAGGTTTGGAACCACTGCTCTAGATAGACTTGATTGATATACACCCAGCTCTGTGGGTGAGCCTTGGTTAGGGTAAACCAGCCAGTAATTCTCTTCTCCAGTCCCAAAAGAGGACTAGTTCAGGAATAAAAGCCGTCACAAAAATTTTAAATGTAGGCTTCTAAGAAAAAAAATATATTACTGTATTTGTCTCACACTGATCCAGGAAGCACATACCCCATGGGTTCAGGCTACCATCCTGGAATCATGAGAGACAGCCTGGATACGAACAGAGGCAGTAAACGGAAAAAATAGAGAAAGGGAAAATAAGTTCAGATTCAAAACTGAAGTCATCTGAAGCCTATGTAATTGCTGGATTTACCAGTTTCTGCCTAATTCCTGTTTCTAATTAAGCCACTTGGACCTTGTTTGCTTTCACTCACCCCTGGAAGATCGTCCAAGTGCAAGGTTAATATGAGGGGAAAGGGAGGGGGAGGGGAAGGACACCTGTGGTAATCTAGCTTCCTGGGTAAAGAGCTCAAGGAAGAGAAGTGTGGTCAGAAGGCTACGCTGAAACAGGATGGAAGGGCTGGCAAGATGGCTCAGACGGGTCAAGGTGCTTTCTGTGAAAGCTTGGTGACCTGAGATTCTCCCAACCCACATAGAGGCGGAAGGAGAAAAACCAACTCCACAAAAGTAGTCCTGTGGCCACCACATGCATGCCAACATAAAGACACACACACACACACACACACACACACACACACAGACCATAAGTAACTTATTTTTAAAGCAATGGGATGGAAAAGAAGAGCTGACCCTGAGCTTCACAGGAGAAAAAAAAAAAAAAAAAAAAAAAGAAGTGCACAGCAGAAGGGCTCCACCGCAGGCTTTCTTCTCAGGCCTAGTGAAGGCCCTCAACTCCCCAGGAAATTGGTGTAGCCATACAGGGCATGATGGCAAGACCAGCAGCAGGGAGACAGTCAGGACCCCGGCAAGGGCTGGTTGAGGTGGTCCCCAGAATTTAAAAGAAGTCAGAAGCCTATGAAATGCATTTTTTTCAGTAGTAGAAATAAAAAGAAGCTATGGATGGAACCTAGAGACTAAGAGGACAAAATGACACATCGGCTCACAATGCTGACAGAGGTGCTAATGACCTGGAACCTAACAGGTTCTTCTTTCAAATCTCATGCATGACTAGGTATCTTTTCAATATAATATTTTTATTAATTCTTTGATAATTTCATATACACATACAACGTATTTTGATCGTATTCACCCCTCCCAGATCCAATCCTCACCCACCACCCAAACTTTGATGCCCTCTTCTTTTTTCAATATTCCCCAGTCCAATTTGTAGTTGTGTGTGTGTGTGTGTGATTGCGCGCGCGCGTGTGTGTGTGTGTGTAGGTAGGGGTAGCAGGTCGACCTACCAGAGAGCACACCGCCAAGGAAAACCGCCTCTCCCTCCTCTACTAGCCATCAATTGTCAGCAGCTCCTCAGCTAAGGCGGGGGCTGGTGAGCCCCTTCCAGAGTTTGTGCGGAAAACCACGGCTGCCCTGAGTTTGTGCAGTGATCCTGCCATGACCAAGAACCACCACCTCTCTAAACTCCCCTTTCTCGACAGTGAGTGAGCATTAAAGTACCATCTGAGAATGACTGTGGGGTTCCAAAACTGTGGCAGCAAGATGAGTGAGCACAAGACAGCAAAACAGGACAGCCAAGCAAGTCTTTACTTATATTAGGTCCTGGCCCTACTCTTGGCAGCAAGCATGCTAGACCTTGTACTTGTACCAGGAGGCATTGATACAAAGGTCACATTTCTTAAAGAAATGACTTGTGAGAAATGTCGTTATTTACTTAATTTGCTCCGTGTGCTTTCTCGGTAACTGTATGTTGAACTGAGTCCACGGTACTGTGAATGCTGGAAAGAGGATTACTTCTCACTGCTTGGCTTCTCGCATCAGGTTAGGCTCGCAAGGCCTAGAGGCAGATGCAGCAGCGGTGGCAGGGACTGGAAACCAGCTGGATGAGACCTTCTCTGGTGCTTTTGTTCAACCTTGAAACCTTCGCCACAGGAGACCGCCAGGGCAGGGAAGCTAACGTGAGAAACAAAGACAGATCTGGCGGAAAGCCTTTGGGACTAAGGAGGGGAGGTGGAACTCTGGGCTGGCGGTGGCACCTGGTGCTGTTAATAATAAGGTCGCGGTGCGTTCATAAGGTACTTGATTAAACAAAGGCGCTCTGTGATAAGAATGACTAGCAACAGCTCCACGTCTGGGTCGTCACACTAGAGCTTTTCAACGTGGGCTGTTTGCGCCTAGCAGCGTTTGCTGAGAACTGGATCTCACCTGACTCTGGACGCTGAACCCAAGTGCTACGGAGTCCTGGGCCACCCAGGCTGACAGGGGCGGACCCCTGAGAACACGAGGCGCCCCACGAGGAGGCGGGACCCACGGCCGTCCCGCCCGCACCGCCACGCACGTCTCTGGCACCTGCAGCCCAGCGACCACCCGCAGTCGCAGCACGTCCCGCGGCCCAGCCCAGTCGCCAGCTCTTACTCCGCTCCTCGCTCGCCCGCCGCCGCGCTGCACGCCCAGAGCGCTCCCTCGGCCCCGCTGGGGACCGGGGACCCCGCAGCCTCCGCCATGCTGCCGGTACTCTACACCGTCCTGGCGGGGCTGCTGCTGCTGCCTCTGCTGCTCACATGCTGCTGCCCCTACCTCATCCAGGACTTGCGGTTCTTCCTGCGGGTGGCCAACATGGCCCGGCAGGTGCGCAGCTACCGGGAGCAGCGTCCCGTGCGCACCCTCCTGCGGGTCTTCCTGGAGCGAGTTCGCCAGACCCCGCACAAGCCCTTCGTGCTGTTCCGGGACGAGACGCTCACCTATGCCCAGGTGGACCGGCGCAGCAACCAAGTGGCACGGGTGCTGCACGACCAGCTCGGCCTGCGACAGGGGGAGTGCGTGGCCCTTTTCATGAGCAATGAGCCGGCCTACGTGTGGATCTGGCTGGGACTGCTCAAACTGGGCTGTCCCATGTCGTGCCTCAACTATAACATACGTTCCAAGTCTCTGCTGCACTGCTTCCAGTGCTGCGAGGCGAAGGTACTGCTGGCCTCCCCAGGTAAGCTGCAGACCGCCAGCCCTAACCCCACGGAGGACTCGGCGCCTGGGTGCAGGGCTGCAGTGTGGTGGGAGAGTGTGGGAAAAGGTCAATTCGAGATGAATGACGCTCGTTAATAATCTTTAGAATCACCAGAGGTGAAGTGGCCTATCTATGGAGGCACTGTGCTAAGCCCTTCAGTACTCTGCGTGGGGTCCAGTTTACTTAAAATACTAGCATAGTGTTGACGCCACTCCTTATGCTGTGCTGTTTAGAGACAAGAAGAAATGTGTGTTCATGTTCCTCACGAGGCAGTTCCCCCAACCCCAATATTTTCCCAGGGGGCCCACTGTGTTTGTGCAATGTTGCTCTTAATCCTCACAACACATAGAGGTTATTACAGTATATATAGATGAGACCAGTGCAGCCCAAAGATTCAGAGCTTCACGCCCACAGTGTCAGGAAGACTTGGGGTTAACCAGAGGTATTCACCTCCAAACTCATTTCTCTAATCAGGACTTAAAACATTTTCCATTAAAATTCAGAGGGTCTTGGGTGAGAAGTGCTGGGGTCCCGCCTCTAGTCCTTGGTAGACTTTCCATCATGAGGAAAGCCATTTCCCCTCTCCATCCTTCCATTTCCTCTCTGCCATGAAGCTGTCTTCAAGGCTGCTTCGAGATCTTAAGTGTTAGGATGCCCAGCTCCGCACTACAATGAGGTGTACCTGATGCCCAGCTAGAAGACTGGAGTTCTGCCGCTGCGCTCTTGCATCTGTGGAACCGGTGACCCTTTCATTTGTGTGGCTGCTTTGGACCTATGTGAAAACTTCATGCCCAAGTGATACCCAGGCCAGAAAGGACCAGAACTTGCTCTCTCCCCCGAGAGCTGTTGTGTTACAGCTCCCAACAGTTAGTCTGTGAACTCCACCCTTGTGTCTCTGCGCTGGTGACAGCAGCTTCTCTTGCTTCTCTCAGTAAGGAGATGCCTAACCAAGAGAAGGCTAAAAAGACATTAGTGACAATACAGATGGGGGGAATCTAGAAGTTCCGGCTCTCTAGGATGCCCATCTGTGCCAAACACTGCAATAGATGGTTTTAATACTCTGGTAAATTCAAAATCATGCCTCTATTGTATGACTATGGAAACTGAGGCAAAATTTCTAGCCTCGGTCACCTTCAAAGCCCACGTTCTTTCTTATATAGTGTCATCTGCCATACGGATATGTGAGTTAGAGCTTCAAAGAACTAAGAATCTATCTGTTCTGCCCTTCCCGTCACAGCTCAGGAAACTGAGGCAAGCCAAGCAGTTTGCCTAGTGCCCCCCAAAACTGAAATGTCCATTGACTTCTAAGAAACTGGAAGTTCGTAAGCCTGTCACACGTGGCACAAAGTGGAGGCTTCATACAAACGTTTCAAAGGCAGAGAGGTGATGTTAAAGGTACCAAATTATGGGAGGGGGCTGAACTTTGTGTGTGTGTGTGTGTGTGTGTGTGTGTGTGTGTTTCAAGACAGGGTTTCTCTGCAGCTTTGGAGCCTGTCCTGGAACTAACTCTGTACACCCAGGCTGGCCTTGAACTCACAGAGATCCTCCTGCCTCTGCCTCCCAAGTGCTGGGATTAAAGGCATGCACCACCAGTGCCTGGCCTGAACCTTTTAAGGTATGTCCCAACAATCTCTAAAGATTTCACTGCTCCATAACTGCCAGGCTCAGGCAAGCCTGTTGTGTTGCCAACTTTCTTAGAGAGAAGGGATTCATGACCTGTGCTTACTCCACCCCATCCCACCCCCACCTCAAGCACTTCAGCATCTGCTCCGCAGACTCTGCTGCCCCATTCAGGGAACTTCATAGAGCACAGAGTTTAGCTGACAAAGAGACTAATGTTTACATGACTAACTGAACTTGGTTTTATAATAAAGTCAGAAACACAACTGCTTATGAGTTGACTATCCCTGATCTGAAATACTCTGAACCAGAAGTGTTCCAGATTCACCTTTTCCATATTTTGGAATATTTGCATATATACATCATGGGCCACCTTAAGGATGGAGTCCAGGTCCAAAGAGTTTACTGCTGTTTCCTGGACACCGTATTGCCTCAGCATGAAGGTAATGTTATACAATATGCTTATTAATGCCTTGCAGGAAATAAAGCTACATGCCGAGGTGTTGTGGGATCATGGTCACACGCAAGAAAACTGAGATCTGCAGCGAGCACTTCAGTTTTCAAATTAAGAATGCTGGGCCACTACTTCCTGCTTCATGCAGACAGTAGTGACCTGCTACAGGTCACCATGTTTATACACAGAATATACTGAAAGTCCTACGTTCCTAACTTTCCAGCAGACCTCAGACTCTCACTGGCATTGAGATGAGACACAGCTTAAAACCCAAATGTCCTACTTTTTCCTTATCCGAGATTTCTTTCTATGTGACACCAAGTTGCGCTATGACCTAAAATAGTCCCTGAGTGAGCAAAAAACAGAGTCCAAAGTTGCATGTTTGGTAGCTGGGCCATGTGGAAATGTGCAAACTAACCTTTGAGAGAGGCCAGTATTGGAAAAATATTTTTTTCCACCAAATAACAGAGATAGATACCTTTGTACATCATACACTCTGGCCTGGAACAGTTTCTGCAGAGAGAGTCCCAAAGTCCAAAGTTATATACTGAGTAGATGTGTCCAAGTGGAAAAGTCGATTGGGCTGGCTCTTTGAATCACTTGGGGAGGACAAGACCTTAGAGATACTGTAATCCTTTCATTTTAGTATGTTTATGCCCATGAAACGTTTATAAAAGAAACTTTTGCAAGCACAAGAATTATCATTATAAAAGATAGATTCCAGTATCTCACCACCAACTTCTGATTCAGTAGGACCCTAATGGAAACAGCCCAGGCCTACCTCAGCCCCAGATGACCAGAAGAGGAACTTCTGAGACTCAATCAGAGTTCCACTTGTTTTATAGCCAAACAAACCCAACCCAGAGGAGGACATCGCTTGCCCAGACTTCTGTGGATAGCCAACAACAGAGAGATGGAGGCACACATGCTCAGGTTTTTTTTTTTTTCAACTTCCAGGCACTTGTTTATGCTATCAATAATCTAAGCTTTGTACAGAAAGGTGAATTAATTTCAATGTTTAATTAGCAAATATAATATTCAGTTTAATTCTGACCTTTTTGTTCAAAATTTGTTTTTGTATGCTGGGTGTGGCAGTGCATATCTTTAATCCCAGCACTCAGAGGCCTCTGTGAGTCTACATAGCAAGTTCCAGGCCAGCTAGGACTATGTCGTGAGACTCTGTCTTAGAAAAAAAAAATTGTAGTTCTCTTCCCCTCTTCTCCAATATCTCTCTGACGCCCCCTTCTCCCCTTTCACCCCCACCCCTAGTCATCTTTCTGCTTTCATGTCACTTGTGTCCTATCCCCACACCTTCCCATCTTTTTCC
>JAQHUG010000051.1:1070962-1099697 GCA_028555095.1 Dicrostonyx torquatus | reverse complement strand
CACCTCGGTCACTCTGTCACTCTGCCTTGCTCCTTTGTGGCAGTTTAAACTTGGAACTCATTGGCTGGCAGCCAGCAAGCCAGAGGCTCCTGTCTCCACTCCCGACGCTGTCCCAGAAGCTCGAGGGTTAGTAGTGAATGACTTTTATATGGGTGCTGGGGTCCACCCTCCAGTCTTCACACTAACCCAGCAAACGCCCTTAAAATCTCTCTAGCCCAACACTGAATTTTCCCCCACCCTTGTGTATACTGCTTTCTCTGGGCGTGCATTTCCCTCTACAATGTAAACCTAATCCAAAGAGGAGCTGATGGATCTGGTCCACAGCCTTCGTTCGGGCTTCACCTTCACCTTCCCAAGCTTTCAGTGAAGCTTGAGCTATGCTCTCCGTCAAGATGCACAGTGATTGCCTTTTTACTCATATCAGAAGTCTGCATACCTTAACACACACAGAGCAAGTCAAGAGGACACCTTCTTCTACAAGGCCAAGGCACTTTGTCAAAACTTAAGCCACAATGGCAAATGCAAAGAATTTGGAATTCCCGGTACCTGGTTTTAATTGTTTTTATTTTGTGTGCCCCTGTCTCTTTGTACAAATGGAGTTGCTGGTGTGTTCCTGCATTGCAGGTTTTGTGAAATCAATGTAATGTATATCTTATAAAAATGTAAACAAATGAGAACTGTAAAACTTGTCTGTCTGAGGATGACAGGGATAGCCAACGCTGAGTTGTGCCACCTGATGCCTCCTTTGGGCCTCAGGTGCACCATCCTCAGCTGCCAGGAGCTTTCAGCTCAGACCTTTCCAGGGCTTGCTTTAGCTAAAGAGAGTTAATCGCCACATCCCCCAGGTTGAGTGCATACAGTGAGTGAGCCTGTCTGACTGGCTGATGGGCAAGCTCGGAGGCAGGGGGTCAGCTCCCTTAATTTGAGACAATCCCAAAGGCCCATTCTAGGCTCAGATAAGGACCTGCTTGGGAAGCTACTCCTGTGACTGTACTGGTTCCACCTCTCCCTCTATCCAGGCTCTGTTCCCTGGTCACCTCACAGGTACAGCCCTCAAGAGCAACTCCTACACCAAATTCAACTTCTCAGTGAAAGGAACTAAGACTATGACAAAGAGAATTATTTGAGTTAATGTGTCCTAGTTGGTTGTCACATCAACTCCATAGCTAATGGACAATATTCACACCCAGAATTCTTTATTTCAGTCTTTAGTTTGGACCCGTAGAGCGGGTGAGGGGTCTCTAGTAAGGAAAGCAAGACCCTGAAACCTCAAGGTTGCACCTACATAAATCATTGGGCAGGAGCAGTAGCTACCCTTTCTATCAAAGAGAAGGATCATAGACCATACAGGGAACCCTGGCATGCAGAAGTCATTTCATTCCATCATATTAAGGGTGTAGCCACTCAAAGTGTTCCAGCCAGTCCTTTTAAGTAAGCAGTTTCAGCTTGTCCCTCGTCTTCCACACTGAATTATGATCCCTTAATCTTGAGGATTTCATGGTTGACTACACTTGAATCTTGTCACACTGTGTACTAAACATCCTGGGGCAAGTATGCTCAGACCTGGGTGGGAGCCAGGGAAGAGAGCAGCCAGTTGTCGAGAAGCGCAGGTGGCAGAAAGACTTACCTCTACGCTGACTTAAAGGAATACCGAGGATTTTCTGGGTGACTAGGGGTGAAAGGCCATTCTACACAGGCAGAATGGTCTGGGCAAAGGATTTTCAATGCCAGCACATTTAACAGGGGTTTCACATGGATCAGAGTGGGTAGAGGAAAAGGGCAGAAGGCAGACAGTCCGAGATGGCATCAGAAAGGCTGGCAGGGATGGGACTGTGAGGACCCTGAGGACCTCCCCATGAGGAGAGCGGATTCCATGCTAAGGGGTGTGCAGCCCCTAAAGAACCATGAATGGGGGACACTGGACAGTGAGCAATAGTGAGGCAGATGATGCTGGAAGCAGAGAGAGATTGGCAGTGAGGAAACTGGTCAGGAGGCAATTGCTGGTAACGCCAGTTCTGGGGAATACGATCCTCTCTTTTAGCCTCTACAGACAGCCAGCATACTTGTGTTACACATGCATACACATGAGCAAAACACCCATATGCATAAAGTAATGGCTAGTAAATCTGTTTTAAATAATATATATTTACTTCAGTTATTACAGCTTAAGACAGGTAAGGTAAGCTTATAAGAGGTTTAATTTTATGGATTAAGGGCAGAAAATCACAACAGGTATGAAATAAAGATTACATGTTAAGTCAGAGCTTGTTTTTTTTTTTACCTTATCTATGGAAAAATAGATTTGTTTGTGGTGCATGTATACTTGCATTACTGACACAGACTTTATAACAATAACAACCTTTAATGTGTGGCATGTTCTGGAAATGCCTATTTTACTATATTAACATTTTGGTGATACACACTTACCATTTGGTTTTTCTCAATGCCCATTTCTGTGATGTCTTCCACCAAACACCTGCTGTGCTTATGAAGCCACAGACTCAACCTTTGTTCTATCAGATATTGGGCTTGTGTGTGTTGTGTGTGTGTTTGTGTGTGTGTGTGTGTGTGTGTGTTTTCAAACACATCAAATTCCATTCTAAATTCATTATGAGGGAGGCATGGTAGTACACACCTTTAATCTCACTACTGGGGAACAGAAGCAGGTGGATCTCTGTGAGTTTGAGGCTAACCTGGTCTATATAGCAAGTTCCAAGACAGCCATGACTACATAGTGAGACACTGTCTTTTAAAAAAAATCATAACTATCACTTGTACCCATACATTTTAACAAAACATAGGTTGGTGAAAAGTATTATCAGGTTTAGACACTCAATACATGCTTAATCAGCTAATGTAGTCTGCCTGGAATTTTCCCACTTAAGAGCTACAAGAAGCCGTTGAGGAGGTTCTGCCAACCCTGAAAAAGGATGGCGTGTCCGTCTTTTATGTAAGCAGAACTTCTAACACAAATGGCGTGGACACATTCCTGGACAAAGTGGACGGAGTGTCAGCAGAACCTACTCCAGAGTCGTGGAGGTCCGAAGTCACTTTTGCCACGCCTGCACTGTACATTTATACTTCGGGTACCACAGGTAAGTAAGAGAGGATTGCCAAGACACAGGCTTGTCTTGGAAGAGCTAACCGCTGACCTGGTGTTTCCCTAGCAAAACTGATCAAATAACTAATACTTTAGGAGATTTCTATGCTTACCCATGAAAACTGATCTTATTTTATCACACATGATCTCATTTCCTTTTTCCCAGCTCTACACACACCTACTCAGTTGTTATAAAACATATATATAGTTAACCAATAACTAAAACAGTAGTTGACGTGATGGATAAAATTTGATCCTGAGTGGGCTGTTAGACATTTTTAATGCTCATTGTATTTTGATCCTTTTCTATCTAAAGTCCATCTAGATATGTAGTTTACATAAATGGGACATACCAGAGGACAACTATGGGGTGATATTTATATAAACACTGGGACTGATTTCTCCTATACAGTACTGATGTAGAGTGGTCTGGCACAAGGCCTAAAATACTGTATGTCATCAAGTGTAGGATGCCGTCACTGTGCGCTAGCATATTATGAATTGTGGAAGAAGCATTTCAGTAACTGCTACTTGGAACAAACAATGCTCTTTGTCACTGTAACCAGAATCCTTCAAGGGACCCAAAAACATTACTCTTTCAGCTCCCTCCTGCCCTTGCATCTGCCCATTTCATAGACTCAGAAACTTATAAAGACATTAAGGACTTCCCAGGACAAGAAGTAGAGTGTCAAGACTCACTTTGTGGGCTAGCTCCAGGCTCATACAATTAAGATGGTAACACCCCCTGCCTAATAATGTCATAAATATTCAGAGTCAGCCTTGCAAAAGCCAGGGAAAGGGTTACCAAAATGTAATAAGCTGAAGCCAACGGGATATGTGGAAAAGAAGGCAGGAAGCCAGCCCCACATGTTGACAGTGATGATCATTGTTATTATTGTGAGGAAATTAAATTAGGAGTCATGTACACACTCTCCTTATAATTAGTCAAAGGTCAAGGCTGAAGGTTCTGTTACGTTATGTCAACATGCTCCAACAGGCCCTCAGTAGCCATCTGACAGATTGCAGTTGCTAGGCCCCAGTTTACCATGAATGTGGGTAACCCTTCACACTGTCATTTTATTTTAATTGAATATTACCTTTAAACAAATGAGAATAAGAATAAGGGGGCTGGAGAGATGAATCAGCCATTAAAAACTAGGCTCACAACCAAAGTATAAGAATAAGGAAGGTCTACCTTCATTTCAGAAGGATAATAGAATCCATAGATGAGTTTGGAAGTTGGGATGAAATGAGCTTTTGGCTAGCGATGGGGAAATCCAATCTTAACACTGGAAACTATGGAACTTCTTTGCAATATGTGTTTTGGCAAGGAAATGGAAAACTCATGTTCAGGAGTGTTTTCTAACACTCCAGAAGTTAATTCCATACTTCAGCATTGATATTTAATAGAAAAGCAGTAAGACTAATGTTTATCTTACTGCTTTACCTATGAATGAAATACCTGTATATTAATTACTCTTGTGTAAAGTAATTAAATGAGTTCATTTAAGCACTTAGAGACCAAAGGTTTTCCCTCTTCCTCAAAGGGAATTATGTAATTGTTACAAAATATTCTTCTTGACTGATTAGTGTGAAATCTTAAATTAGGAAGGCTCTGAAAGTACTCAAAACTCAGAAAGTGAATTTTTTCAATATAACTCTGAATTTTACTCTTCAAATGATTCTTTCCTGTGGTGAATACAATTGATTTGTTGATAGTTTTCTCTAGTTCTTTTTTTTAAAAAAATTAAAAATTTATTCTATGAGCTTTCCACATCACGTATCTTGATCCCATTCGTTCCCCGTCCCTTTGCATCTATCCTCTGCCCCTCTAGCATCCCCCAAATAAAACAAAATTCAAGAGAAAAAAAAGGAAGAAAATAAAATGAGAAATTAAAAAAAAAGAGGGACAGAATTAAAAATCTCGTCATGGAAGCTGCAGTGGTTTCTTCTCTTTCTCAGTGTTACTATAGAAGGGAGCATTATCTTGAGTTCAGTGCCCTGCAGCACTGGTAAGAGACGGATTTGGAATTGTGTTTCCAATGATGGGCGGCTTGCTGCCCACAGAACAAACTGTTGCATGGGCAATGCATGGCTAAGTTCTGAGTCCTCGGGGACCTGCCTTCCTTGTCACAAAGTAGAATTGCCTACTCGGGTCTTAAGCTCTTGCTCAATCCCTAAGTGTGACTTTCTCCTCACCACTAAGGCAATCTTCCATGAGAAGCAATGAAAGCACGTATTTAAAAGAAAGTCTTTTTTTCATTGTGCATATTATTATTAAGAAAGTGCAAGTTCGCTTAGTTTCACACACCAAAATTACAGTAGAAACCATTTACACTCCTCGGATTGGCAGAATGCCCAGGGTTTGGGCATTCATTGGCAAGGCTATGAGGAAACAGTCTCATGTTTTACAGGCAAAGCAACGGGTGGAGAGCCCCCTTAAAACTGGCATTATGCTGTTCATGTACTCAGGTTACAAAGACATGTTTTTGGCCTGTAGCATCATTTATAGTGTGAGTTGCCATGGAACAAGGTAATTAATGATGGCGTCACTTGCAATCACAAAATTATATAAACAAATCATAGCTCTCTCATATAACAGATATGAGGCCGCTGGGAGAAGAAATAAATGGTTGGAGACGTGAAAGAAAACTATAAATGCAGAGAGTTTTCAGGAAAAAAAAGCTACACTATATTCATATTTTGATTAAAATTGGCAATTAGATATCATTAGTGGTCTGCACTACTGAGTCTCTTCAACTTAGCTTCCTCATCTGTGGGTTGGTCAGTGTAACTCGATTTATCTCTTAAATTGAATTTTTTGAAAATGCCTTACAAAGTAGTGAGCTCAAAACAGAAATTCATTCTCTTAAAATCACTACTATGTCATCTGTCCATCTCAGGGATCAGCAAACTATGCCTTGAGAACCATGTGCAGGCTCCAAGTGTTCTTGAAACAGGGCCACCGTTAAGCCTTCCTGTATGTGCACAGCTGCTTTCAGCACACACTAGCAGATATGGGTAGCACAATGACCAAATGGCGGCCTAAAACTTAAAATATTTACTCTCTTTATTACTTTGAGGAATTAAAAAAATGTTCACACCCATGGCCTGACAGCTTATTCCCCACCACCACCTTCAAGCAATTCTTTCCAGCTTGATGGGAGGAACTTCATGCACTAGATCCCTACCTGGCCCTCTGACGCCTTCTCTTATGTCTTTGCAAAGGCCTCCCAAAAGCTGCAACCATCACTCACCACCGCCTGTGGTATGGAACTAACGTTGCGTTGGCGAGTGGGATCAAGGCCCACGATATAATCTATACCACTATGCCCCTGTATCACAGTGCAGCACTCATGATTGGCCTCCACGGATGCATCGTGAGTGGTAAGTTCTGTTTCCCTCACCAGGCGTTAGGGGTTGACACGCATTCACATCTGCTCATAAGGAAAAGCAGATCTGGCTGCTTTCCTGTCTACCAGAGACAGTATTCACTTGGACACCAATTACAAAGCTCTGTGGTTCACACATCATAAACAAGCCTCTAAAATAATTTCTATTTCCCCATGCCTTCACTGTTCAATATATCTAGGTTCTGTAAATAATTCTCCACCTTCAGAAACTTGTGTGCCACTCTCTGTCAGCATCAACAAGCTTCTCTCCCCGCTGTCCTTGCTCTTTGTTTGTCCAGCCTCCTGGAGTTAGTCAGAGTAGCTGGGCTGCCATCAGCTCCTCTTTCCTTCTCAAACATCACCGTCCAAACAGGAGTTGGCTTTGTCTGTCCCTTCAGGAGAATTTACGTTGCTTTTACCCATAAAGGTTCAGTTCCATATCCCCGTCTCTAAGAAAACTAGTTCTTATTTTTTTCACTGAGATAAATAACTTGACTTTTCTCCCAAGTGACATTTCATTTTAAATAAGCCTTTAAAATAGACACATTTATTTGAAATAAAATACATAGCACATGTAATAATGCATATACATATCCTTGCATGCATATGTCTGCAATTCTGAGCCCTGGTGGGATAATGTCAAAAGCAAAGCCTTTGGAAGTCTTAGGCCATTATGTGTAACTTTGAAGCACTGGATTGGTGCCTTGATAAGCAGGTAGAGTAGAGACTCTCCTGGCTGGCTCTGCCCTTCCCCTTTAGAGGATATGGAGAGATGATGGCCATTCCCAGACCAAAAGAGCACCCTTGCCAAACACTGGACTTGCCGATGCCTTGCTTTTGAACCTCACAGCCTCCAAAAGGAGAAGCTATTCTTTGTGGTGTAAGCTAGCCTGGCTGCGATCACTTTTTATAACAGCTTGAGCTTAAACTCATGGTCCAAGCATCTATCTCCTTCCTTCATCTACACGATGAGTCCATCAGCTCTGAACTTTGCCTGGCATCAGTCCCACCCTTCAGGAGCAAAGCATTGCTGGGCATAGGCGTACTGCTGGATCTTCCGGAGCAGAGTGGTTGGGGGCCCTGAAGCAGACAAATCAGTACCTTCAGCACCACAGACACCAGCAAAAGGAGGAAAGATCTTTTTGTGCGTCTCTTCTCAACACCAGTCATTGGTATACTTAGGAGTGAAAACAAGCGAGTGACGTGAGAAAGGGGTATGGGCTTCCTGTTGCTGCTGGAACAAATCGCCAGAAGCTCAGCGACTTCCAGCAACACAGGTTTGTTTTCTCGTTGTTCTGGAAGTCGGCTGTCTCTGGCTGGGCTGCACTCCCTCCACATGCTGTAGATCTGTGGCCTGGTCTCCTCCATTACAGAGGCTGCCTGAATGCCTCGGCTCATGGACCCATTTTTTATATTCAAGTCACACCCTCCAACTCCCCCCTTTACCTTTCCTCCTCGTTAGATACCCTTACACCTAGGTAAGGAGATAGTCTGGGAAAACCTTCCCACCTCTAGACCCTCAGCTTAATCACATAATCACATGCCTTGCCACACAAGGTAATATGGTCATGGGCACTGGTGGCAGCGCTCTTTCTCTCTCTCTCTCCCCTCCCCCCCTCCTAGGCTCCATCTTCCTCCACCTCATAAGCCCCATTAGGGCACCTGGATTCTATTAGAATGACCCCCCGTGCATCCTCTCCCCTTCCACACATCGGAGGCTCACAAGTCTCCATTATGCTCTGCACTAAATGGAAGAGGCACTCCACAGGTGTTGGATTTCATCATTTGTAAGTTTCTCGTCCGAGAGATTTATTTTTTCTGCACTCCTTCCCTGATGTTTTCTGTACTTTTCAATAGGGGCCACTATTGCTCTGCGGAGCAAGTTTTCAGCCAGCCAGTTTTGGGATGACTGCAGGAAGTACAATGCCACTGTCATCCAGTACATTGGTGAACTGCTTCGGTACCTGTGCAACACACCCCAGGTAACACTCCTTGTGTTTTAATATTGTTTCAAAATCGATAAGACGTTCAAGTTTCCTTGGATTGTGCCAGGCTTCTGCTGACTCTTCTCTCGGTTCTCAGGTTAGGTGCCAGCTGTCTGTTATAACAACACACTGATAGCGCACTTACCATCTAGAAGACCTGGATGGAGAACAGTGACAGTTAATTTTATTGCAATTTTTATTCTCTGTTTTGTTACGTGTTTTCCCACCTTCCCCTTCCCAGGTCCTCCTCTTGCCTTCCTGCTCATGAAAAGCCACTGTCAACCCCAGCTCAAACAGTAGGTCATATGTTAGCCTATTTGAGTCCCTCTAGCAAAAGTCGCTCATCCCTTCTGCTATGCTCCTGCCTCTCATGTTGCACATGTGTGTCTTGCCTCCTGTCTCCCCTGGGCTCTGTAACTTTTAGTAGAACTACTCCACTATTTGAGCAGTGTAGTCTCGAAATGTCTGCTCCCCTCAGCCAACACTGACATGATACTATTTTTCCTTAAGTAGAGTCTGAACACAAAATGAGTTTATGGACCCAAAGCACAGAGTGAAGCATTTGTCTCTAGTAAATGTGTAACAGATGACAGACATTGCCATCACTATCCTCACGTTATGTGCCTACTAGTACACATATACTGGTGTATACACAGTCTCTGGGTGAATCAGTGACAGTGTGTCTGCCCCTTGTACACGGAAGAAATAAGAGACCTTCTTCTCTTATCACACTAGTCAGTCTCTGGCCCCTGGGTTTTAATGAGGCACAGGATAGCACAGCTATTGACTGAATTGGTGTTAAGGTTGTGTGGCTGAATCTTCTG
Organism: Dicrostonyx torquatus; assembly: GCA_028555095.1. Lineage (NCBI taxonomy): Eukaryota > Metazoa > Chordata > Mammalia > Rodentia > Cricetidae > Dicrostonyx > Dicrostonyx torquatus. The sequence goes on along the minus strand of JAQHUG010000051.1, from coordinate 1,090,396 downwards.
CATCTATTCTGCCCATTTTCCCTTGTAATGTCTGGGTCTTGCCCTGCAGAGCTTTCATGTACAATGAAAGATCCCTCTGCTGCATGTCTTCAGTGTGAAGTTAGTTCACTCCCGTGTTGTTTCTGTGGTTGCCTAAAAGCAGTATCCTTTAAGGAAGAAAAATATTTTTTAAAAATTTCCCTTTTTAGATTTATTTATTTAATACATATGGGTGTTTTGCCTGCATGTATGTCTGTGAGTCACATGTGTGCCTGATGCCAGCAGAGGTCAGAAGGGGAAATTGGATCCCCTAGAGTTGTGAGCCATCATGTGGGTGCTAGGAACCAAACTGGGGTCCTCCGCAAGAACAGCCATTGCTCCTTAAGGCAATGCCATCCCTCCAGCTCCCTCCTTTAGGACAAAGGTATATATTGGTGCAAGATGCTGCCAAAGCTGAGTGTGTCAGTCCTCCAGTTAGGAACTAAGTGATGGCAAAGGTTTCTCAATGAGATGCTCACGCTGCGGGTGAGCTGAGCCTACCGCCCAGCAAGCGTCAGTGTGCTGCCTCTTAAATGTGAATGTGACAGATTGTGACTAAAGAGCCTCACATGGAAGGGTGAGGTGGGAGATGGTGAGTTTAGACAGGGTTTGGGGCTGCAGTAACGAGGGTTCACAGGAAGGAGAAAGGTCTCTTACATATAGCAGGCAGGTGGAGCCTTCCTTGTGTATAACACAGTAGATATTAGGAATATGAACTCAGGAAGTTTTGAAAATAATGAAGATCTTCCACCTCTTGGAAGTCACACAAATGGGGAAAGCATACAACTACATTATCTAAAAAAAAAAAAAAACCAAGAGAGGGATGGACCGAGGGTTCAGCCGTTAAGACCATTTGGACTAGAGTTTGACTCCCAGCACCCACATGGTGGATCACAACCATCCATAACGCCAGTTGCAAGGGTTCTGACATCCTCCTCTGGCCTCCTCCACCACCAGATATGCACATGGTGCACATACATACATGCAGGCAAAACACTCACATATATCAAATAAATATTTCTTTAATGCTAAGAGATAATGCAACCTTGAACTACATAGAACAGAGGTGGAGGGCACTAATGTAGTAGGGCCAAGAAAGATAAAACCTAAGAGGCAACCAACATAAAATATAAGTGGAGGGAGATTCATTCTCTAAGAACAGTTGAATTCTGACAGCATCCTGCAAATAAGAAAACAATTCTGAGCAAAAGTTATTGTTCATCTAGAATTTGATACCCAGCTATATTATCCATCTGTTTTACAATAAGAATATTTTCAGACTGGGTCTTGTTGCACAGGCCTGTAACCCAAGCTACTTGGGAGTGAAGTTTAATGAATCAAAGGTTAGAAACATAAATATTAAAGTTAGAAAGGTGGAGATAAGAGAAAACACTAAGAGTTAAAAGTGTCTGTCTCAGAACAGCAAGCTAGGGACAGAGAAACGGAATGGAATTAGCACAGTGTTCTTCACTCAAAAGCCCTTTCAGTACTAATTGATTTTTATGCTGTATCCTCTTTTTCTCTTTCTCTCACTTTATTCTTCACTTCTTTCTTCTTTTTTGTTTTGTTTTGTTTTGTTTTTGTTGTTTTAGATAGGGCCTCATATATCCCAGGCTGGCCTCTGACCTCAAACTCTGTAAGCAGCCTGAGGATGACCTTGAACTTCTAATCCTCCTGCCTCTGAAAAATTCTGTCTAAAGTTTTGTTTTGTTTTGTTTTTGTTGTTTTAGATAGGGCCTCATATATCCCAGGCTGGCCTCTGACCTCAAACTCTGTAAGCAGCCTGAGGATGACCTTGAACTTCTAATCCTCCTGCCTCTGAAAAATTCTGTCTAAAGCCAGAGAGATGTGTGTTTGATTCTTAGAGCAACTCTTGCGCTGTGTTTGTAACTCTGGGGTCTTCACTATAAGCTTCCCAAGGCTCCATTTCCTCTATTGAAATGTGAGGCAAATACTTCATGAACTGTCTTATCTGGCGGGCTTTAGTGACTGAAGTAAGACAATATAGGCCAAAAGCATTTACAAATATGGCACACAGGCAAACCCTCGGTGGAAATAGTCCACTTACTTAGATTGTCTGATTCTCTGCATTCCTTCCAGGACACTCTGACCTCTTACCTCTGATTAATCACTAAATCCCGGTGGGAACCTAAGCCCCAGGTGTGTTTGCATGTCTCATCTCAGCTCTAATGTAGAAAACAAAATAGAGGAACAAAGGAGAAAATGACCTGCAAGTCAGTTCCTTAAAATGTTGGCTTGGGTGGCAAAGAAGTACCACGTCCCCAGGGGAAGACAGAGCGTGAGTCACTCTCATCTACGAGCAAGCAAGACAAAGTAAAAACTGGGCTCCTAGGAGTTCCTGGACTCATTTGTGTCCAGAAACATTTCCAGCCTTCAAACCTCAATCCCTTCTGCTAGCGTAAGAAGATCCCTGAGCTGTACTGTGAAAACTGAGCCCGCAGTATTATGATGCTAACCCCAGCTACCTGCCACCCACAGGTGTCCTGCTGCACCTGTGGGCCTGGCCAGCTGCCCACACACCTAGGCACCTGCCCCTTTACCTCCTCTGCCTTGGTGCGGATGCCCCAGCCATGAGCTGCTCAGCAGTCCCTGGTGGAGGTTTACTTGTTTAACCACAGAGATTACAGTGTATGCAAAACACAGGCCCAAGCCCTGTGGAGGATTCAGAGATATGTTTGGTCTCCAAGGAGGATGCATCTAACGAAAGAGAGGCAAACTATTAGACAAGGAAGTGAACAAGGTGTGTGGATGGAGAACGGAGTGTGGGCGGCACATGGACCATGTAAGGTCTTAAATTTACCCATGGGAAGGCCTCTCCACAGTATCTCACGGGGCTGGGAACTGGTGAGCACCAAGATCAGGTGGTTCTTAAGTGAAAATAAGTATTTTTCAGATACTGGAAAGCTTTAGTCTCAGAGTTCCCATGAAAGAGAGCAGGAAGGGAACTCTGGAAATCTGCCAGTCCTTTCTGAGGAGAATAACATTTTATGGGCAGGGGAACCCTATAATTAATGGTAACACTAGAGAGTGATCGGTAATCGGTGTTCCAGGACAGCAGCCAACATAAGCCCGAGCTGGCTCTGGCAAACAGACACACTCTCTGCCTCCTGACGGGTCCTAAGGAATTGTGAAAAAGAATCCAGTGACCTATGGGCCGGAGCTGAGGAAGAGGCTATTCCTAGCAGTCAGAACACCCAGGCTTACACGGGCTCAAAACACCTCAGGCAGCTTTGACATGAGCTCCCCGACCACTCTCCGTACATTCACTAGGGGAACCATTTTCTTCAGTGAGAATCTCTGTTTACCTCTCCAGCTAGAAAAGCCACAGTGACCTTCACCACCTACGTCCTTTGACCAATCAAGTTACTTAAAGATCAAATCCATACTTACAGTTTGCTGAGCTTCTAGCTCCTTCTCCATGGAAACAATTTGAAGTTCATTTTGATCTGCCTTCTAGTTACTACAGTCCTTCCACCTTAGAGGAGAGCAGCCGCCTTCTCCCTCCCTCCCTCTTTCCCTCTTCCTTCTTCTCCTCTCCCCCCCCCCCCCCCCAGGCTATATTCCAAAGTCCTTTCTCAGCCTAGGAAGTAATGAAAGATCTGGACAAAGTGACTTACACATTAAAACCAGCACTTAGAGGATGTTGAGGCAGGTGGATTACTGCAAGTTGAAGATCAGCCTGGATTGCAGAATGAGACCCTGTATCAAGGAAAAGTAAAGAAAGTGTACTGGCTGGTTTTGTGTGTCAACTTGACAGAAGCTAGAGTCATCAGAGAGGAAGGAGTCTCAGCTGGGGAGATGCCTTCATGAGATCCAGCTGTAGGGCATTTTCTCCATTAGTGATCACTGGGGGAGGGCCCAGGTCATGGTGGGTGATGCCATCCCTGGGGCTGGTGGTCCTGGATTCTATAAGAAAGCAAGCCAGTAAGCAGCATCCCTCTGCATCAGCTCCTGCCTGTTGGTGTTCCTGTCCTGGCTTCCTTCAGTGATGAACAGCAATGTGGAAGTGTAAGCCAAATAAGCCCTTTCTCTCCAGCTTGCTTTGGTCATGGTGTTTTGTCCCAGCAATAGAAACCCCAAGACCGAAGGGGGAGTGGAGGGGGGAGGAGGAGGAACAACAGCAGCAGGGCCACCAATGCCGTCATGGCCATACATTTATAAAGCAAATAAGTTAGCTTTTGATTTGAGAGGAAAGCTCTTGCTAACAGGCATGTCTACCCTGTCCTAGGCTGTCTTCTCTTCAAACAAAGGCACAATTTACAAATAAAAACATTATACTTTAGTAATCTGTCTTTTCCACCAAGCTATAGTCTCCCAGAGAAGATAATTTGCCTTCTATGCTCACCATCCGCCTTAAATTGGGCCATCTCTCTAAATCTCTAACGAGTAAGCACAAGAACATGAAGGAAGCAGTGTGGTCCCCTCAACACCTCTGGCTCTCACTAGATCCGCTTTGGGGCCTTACACAGCAACTTCTCCTTCCTGCTCTTCATTTCTGACAAAGCCTCTTCCTCTTGGCTGCACAGCTAGGAGCCGCTTATGCCTTCTCTTTTCCTTTCTCATCCTTTCCAGACAGTTCACTCCATTGATTTAACTGCAACAGGTCTTGGGACCTTAGCCACACCAGGCAAATATGACCCAGATTCCTCTCTGTCTCTAACATTGCTGCTCTGCAGTGGTTTACGGAAAATGCCCCCACTTCCTCCACAGCCTCTCCCATCTCAGTTGGGTTCCCAGTTTTCTTCACTGCCACAGAAAAGCTATTGCTTTACGAACAGAAACCCCCACAACCCTGCTGGTGCCAGGATGTGTTCATTTCTGACAGTCTCCCATGAGCACGCGCCTTCTGGAAAGTCACTGGTACTGGCATTTTACACTGGCTGCAAGTTAACTGTCGGCATTACTGGTTCATCTGGTTGTTTCTTCTTGCCTCAAATCAAAATGGAAAACTGTCCTTTTTATAACTTATCAGATCAGCATCCTACCTATCAGACTATGGTGCTCGCGTTGCAGAAAGAGGGGGTTGTGTCTGGGAATAGTAGACTAAGATGAATTTTTAAAGACACACTATGAAATAAAATCAGGGCAACTATCAGCATAAATTAACTACATAGACTCTGAATACAATGAGTACATAAATCCAAGCTCTCAAAATGTTAACATTCTGTCTGCTTCCTCTCCTGTTACCACAGAAACCAAATGACCGTGATCACAAAGTGAAAATAGCACTGGGAAATGGCTTACGGGGAGACGTGTGGAAGGAGTTTATCAGGAGATTTGGGGACATTAACGTTTATGAGTTCTATGCTTCCACTGAAGGCAATATTGGATTTTTGAATTATCCGAGAAAAATCGGTGCTGTCGGAAGATCCAACTACCTACAAAGAGTTAAGTACACAGAAAAATGAACACAGTGAATCTGACTTTCAGAATAAAGTCCTTTAAAACAGTCCCACAATGTAGCATCCAAACTAGGCCCCATCAGTATCACCAAGAGAAACTTGACCATGTCTATGATGATGGCTTTTTTGAGATGATCTTATACTCATAGCGACTCATTACTTTTAATATTTGAGACCTGTGTGAAGTCATCTTCCCTTCATTCGTACTTGTATATGGGGGAGATTTGAAGGTTACCTTTCACTGAGTGTATCGTATGTTGTGAAATGCAGCGTTTTCCTTTGAGGTATGCATAAAAATCGCACGGGGAGCTCTTTATATATACAGGTGTAGGTCCTGGCTTTGCATTCAGTTGCTCTGAGATAAGGCCCTGGGTCCTTTTCAAAAACCATGCTGTATTAAGAGCAGCAGCCCAGGCCTTCAAGAGACTTTGGATGTTCTGGTCAACATGTGTGTTCTCATATGCCGGGACATTAGTGTCAGGCTGGCATGAACCAGCCTAGCCAGAGAGATGAAGGCTAAACACAAACAAGCTGTCAGTGTTGCTTCTATAGCCTCAGAGAGAGGACTCTAATGGAAATTTGTCTTCAACCAAACTTGTTTACTTGTGCACAGATATACTACCAGCTCTTCACTTTCTCATCCGTTGGTTGTTGTGTTTTTGTCAGTTTTTGTACACTAAACAAACTCCTTTAAAAAGAAAAGAAAGAAAAAGGAATTTTTTTTTATAGTTTTAGGGTGTCCCGGCAGTTAAAGTGGAAAGAAGCATTAATTACAACCACAAGATTTTTTTATTTTTTTTTTATTTTTTTATTTATTTTTTTTTTTTTTGGTTTTTCAAGACAGGGTAGTAGTTTTGGAGCCTGCACTGGAACTAGCTCTTGTAGACCAGGCTGGCCTCGAATTCACAGAGATCCACCTGCCTCTACTTCCCAAGTGCTGGGTTTAAAGGCGAGTACCACCACTGCCTGGATGACTTTTTATATTCCTATTAATTCAGTCAGTGTGCTTTTGTTGTCCAAAAATGCTACTTGGGGGTCTTGATTTGTTTTGTTGTTTTTTGAAACAGGGTTTCTCTGTGTAGCCCTGGCTGTCCTAGAACTCACTCTGTAGACCAGGCTGGATGCCTAGCACCACTCGGTTTCAATGAAGCTGAATTTGAAGCTGGCACAGTAAACATGGCTAGCCGTTGTATCTGAACACTGTTGTACTTTCTGATCTCCTTGAGTAGGGAAGATAATATGCTTAGTATTATGGTGGTATAAATGCTTACATCGCCAAACTGTGTCTTAACATAGAGCTGGGGGGCGGGGGTTGTGCTTTAAATTTAGTTTTGTAGTGCAGAGATTGAACCCAAGACCTTGCACATGCTCAACAAGCATCTGCCACTAAGCCACAGCCCAGCCCTTTTAAAAACTTTTATTTTAGGATAAACTCTTAATAAGTTTCCCATTCTTGCTCCAACTTGTAATCCTCCTGCTTTAGCACCCCCACACACAAGCTATGTAGCTGGGATTATAGGTATATATACCACCACGCCTAGCTCTGATAGTTTTTTAATAACTTCATAGTCATGCCTGAAATAATTTTTGTTTTCATTCTTAAATATAATGAATAATGTGTCCCTTGGGATGAAGATACCAGCCATCGAATGATAATATATTAATATATTATCAGACAGGACTTTAAATCCATTTGTAATCTATCCACCAAAAGAAATGCATGAGAATGATCCTAGCAGTTTTATTTATAATGGACCAAAATTAAAAATAATCCAAGTACTCATTAAAAGTACCCACTAACAGAATAAAGTGTAGTGTATTTATATAAGGGAAAGTTGAATGTAAATGAAAATGGGCTCTTTGTCTCCAGTAGGGCTGGAGATGAAGCCCAGAAGTAGGGCGCTCGCATGGCTTGTGCAAGGTCTGGGCTCTGTCTCTGGTACCATCCATAGCAACATCACTGAGAAGAGCAGCAACATGGGCTGCTGATGTACACAGACATAGTAACTAAAATAAGACAGACATGCCTACAGTTACTTGTCGAGTTTTAAATTAATAGGGAGAGATAGAAATGAAAATGGTGATTGACTAAGAGAGGGACAGAAAGCAACTTCTTCAGTAAAGTGGAAATATTTTATATCTAGATCTGGGTGGTTATTACAGATACAAAATCCCACCCGTGTTGTGCACTGAAGATATGTGTAATGTGTCCTATCTCCACTTTTTTTTAATAAAGTAAGCATAGAAAAACTGCAAAGCTCAGTTGATGTACTCAAATGATATTTTTTAACTTTGGCAGAAAGTTGTAGCATATGAGCTGATTAAATACGATGTGGAGAAAGATGAACCCGTCCGTGACGCAAATGGATATTGCATCAAAGTCCCCAAAGGTACTATGGAATTTTATGCAATTAACTGTGCACAAAATTATCCTGACTAAGCAACATTTCAGAGATAACATAGTATTACCAGATGGTACATTTTGTTAAAATTAGCAAGGGGAAGATTTTTATTGACATACTCTAAAAATATATGTGTAGATTACAGAAGGCACTGGCTTACCATAACATATACTTATGCTTTTAAGCTAGTTGGATACCTTGCTTGTGAGGTACTTTGTGGAAAGCTCTAGACAGCCATGGGTGCAAAGCTTTAGGTGAACATTACGCTTATGCTTTTACCCACTCTGCATTTGTCTCGTTATGTATAGGAATCGTTACTGAGTAAAAGATAGCAACAGGATAATTACAACTGGATGGCCATGCAGAATAAGGTTTGGGCCGGGCGGTGGTGGCGCACGCCTTTAATCCCAGCACTCGGGAGGCAGAGGCAGGCGGATCTCTGTGAGTTCGAGACCAGCCTGGTGTACAAGAGCTAGTTCCAGGACAGGCTCCAAAGCCACAGAGAAACCCTGTCTTGAAAAACCAAAAAAAAAAAAAAAAAAAACAGAATAAGGTTTGGTATGTGTGTCCATGACATGCATGCACACACACGTGATCTGTATCTGTGCCTTTTCTTGTTGCTGTGGTCAGACACCAGTCAGGAAGCATCTTAGGGGAGAAAGGGCTTAGTTGGAAAGGCATAGTCCGCCATGCTGGCGAAGGCAGAATGGCAGGACTCTAAGGCGATCCCATTGCAGATGCAGTGAGAAAACAGAGCACAGACAGGAAATGGAACCCTGCAGCCTTCCAAATGAGCATCACCAGCTGGGGACCAAGTTCAAACGCACAAGTCTATGGGGAACTTAGCACTTTTAAACCACAGCATGTCAGATAAGAAGATGCGTATAAGAAATGACACTTCCTATAGCCAGCTTCTTGTCAGTAGGCTGTCTGCCTTCGGTTTTAAGGATGATGGTAAAATGTGCTTATCTCTTCACAAAAATAAAAAACAATGTACTCTCTTCTGTCTCAGGTGAGGTGGGACTCTTGATTTGCAAAATCACACAACTTACGCCATTTAATGGCTATGCTGGCGGAAAGTCTCAGACAGAGAAGAAAAAACTCAGGGATGTCTTTAAGAAAGGAGACCTCTATTTCAACAGTGGAGAATTCTTAGTGATTGATTGTGAAAATTTCGTCTATTTTCATGACAGAGTTGGAGATACATTCCGGTTGGTTTCTCTGAATTACTGAGCCCAAAACAAATACATACATACTTTGGCCTATTCTTGAGTTGGAATCAGATGCCACTTTCCCACGGTGTTTCAGCTCTGCCTGTCTTTTGTGCGCCATTTTGTCTCCTATATTCCCAGAGAATAGGGAGTGAACCAAATAAACATAAAGGCAGGACATCTCTTGTTTCCGGAGTCTAAAGTCCACCCAGCTGCACTCGCGCATCCTGCATGATTTAGTGGATGCTCTTAGGGTAGCCAGGGATTTTCCCATATTTCTAATCAGACAGCTTTTTTGCTTTTAGATTAAAACAGGTGCAAATTAACATGAAGTTGATCTGGTTGAAAAGGTTTAGAACCTTAGCTCAAGAAGGTGTGAACTTTAGCTCACTCACCAAATTGAGGGTGACTCACCCTCATTAAGAAGTTACTTCGAGAAGCTGGGGAGATGGCTAATATAGTACTTGCCTGGCAAGCACCAGGACCAGAGTTCAGTCCCCAGAACCCACATTTACAAACCTGGGCCTTAATGCTACATGTCTGTACTCTAACCCTGGGGAGGCAGAAACGGGCGGATCCCTGAGCCTACTGGCAGTTAGCTACCCTAGCCAACACGTTGAGCTCCATGCTAATGAGAGATCTTGCATTTTTGAAAGAGTGGACAGTACCTGAAACACTCAAGGGGTCTTCTCTGGCCTCCACACACATGCACACGTGCATTATGCTCACCTACACAAACACACACATATGCATGCATACATGAAGGTACACACACACAGAGATACTTTTGAGAGACCTAAAGGGTATTTTTATAAAACCTCTAGTTCTTAATTAAATGAAAAATAGTACCTGGATAGACCTTAACATTACAATCTTTATATAATAAAACTGTGGATTTTTTGCCTTTTCAAATAAAAGCTTTGCTTTTGTTAGAACTTGAAATACAACTATGAAATTCTGCCAAATAGAAGTTTACTGACTGAATTAAATAAGATATTAAAGGGAAAAAGTGAGAGACCTAAACAAAGCTAACAGAAGTTGAGATTATTTCTGACATCCAGTAACTTTCTTAGCCATGTCTGGATTTCACATTCAAACAATGATATCGATTACATTTTGTGGATTGAAATTCCGCATTCTATTAGCTAGGTCTATACCCTCTTGCTTCCAACAGAATGCTACAAGTGAGCTGGGGGTCTTAGGGGACCAGTATGGGAATGCCACCTCACCATAGTCTAAAAGAAACACTGACCAGAAAGCAAGTGTGGCCTCAGCTAACCCTTCCTTTTCTCCCAGGTGGAAAGGAGAGAACGTAGCTACCACTGAAGTTGCTGACATAGTAGGACTGATTGACTTTGTTGAGGAAGTGAACGTTTATGGCGTACCCGTGCCAGGTAGGTAAAAGACACCACAGATCTGTCTGAACCCACACAGACACTAGACAGAGTCACAACAGCAGGCCACAGTTTGTCTTGCTTTCTCCCACTGCCCGGAGACTGAAGCCGCTGCAAACCATCAGGGGTTAGGGTGTTTCTCTCTGTACCCTGCACCATTGTCAAAGTAATTCAGTGCACCTGATGTTGGCCTGCCTCTGTGCTTTAGCGGCTGCTTAGTTTAGGGCTCTTCGGCAAAGGAGGTCTCCTGTTTTCCAGGTCTCTGGTGGCACACTTGGAGAGCTTGGGGGCTGTGAAGTGGTGTGTTGCCTCTGAAGAGAAGGTGCAAGTAGGAACAATTACAGCTTCTAGAAAGACAACTGGGAAGGGACAAACTGTGCTCAGCCTCTTCTTGTAGAGCAGGTTCCTAAGACCAGACCAGACCCTGAATTTCAGAATTATCACAGAGTGGAGGCTCTGAGGTATGCCAGCCGGGTGGGAGGAAGCCTGGCTCCAACACCTGCTGGCTGTTTCAAAAGTTCCTCAAACTAGAAATAACGTTGGCCTTGCAGCTGAAATTGCCAGAGCAAATTTCACAAATACCAGATATACTAATTCAAATGCATAGTAGAGTTGTGTTAAGTATCAATCATTTTAATTGTAGATATTAGAGAGGATTAAATTCTCCCAGTCAGTGCCCAAACATAAGGTGTCAAGCTCTTATTGTCCCAAAAACTGAGTGGGATTCTCGTCATTTATTCAAAGTAGAAATCCGAAGCCCCCTTCCCTGCACACTGACAGTGCCATACGCTGTGTGACAGAACTTTACCCAGGGAGATGCAAAAAGCATGTCTGCTCCCCCCAGACAGGGAATCCCTAAGAGACCAAATTCCGATGCCACCCAAACCCAGCCTGGTGGACCAATGAGTTTTACTGGGGTTACTTAGAGGAATCTGGGGGAGGGGTTGCTTATGGGAGCAGAAATGACTCAAAGGCAGCTGCATCACCAAGGCCCACCCCAGCACAGGGGCCAGCTTAGCACGTTGGAAACCTGGAGCAACTGCACAGCCTGCAGGCAGCCCATCTGGTCAAAGAGGGTCCTTTGCTGGGAACTCAGTTGGTCTAAACCTAGGCCAGTCAGCCCAGCTGGTTTTTGCTTCTTCCAAGCTGATGGTCTGGCCTGAGTCTTTGCAGTTGGTGTGTCTAAGAGTGACTCTCGGCAGTCTTTATTGCTTACTCTGGCAGGGCCAGAAGTTCCTGAACCTAGTTTAAGTTGTTTACCTTGCTACATCATTTTATTTGTTTCTGAGAAAGTTGTTTTTATTTCCATGAAAGTCCATATTACATGTAAAAAGTACATATTACATGTAAAGCATATTCTCCCTACATCCCAATCTCCCTTTTCTCATCTGCCTGCCACCCAGATTTCTAGGTCCATGTCATATATGCATACATGATTTTATATATAATCTATAAAACCCAAGAACCACAAATGAGAGAAAATACCTTGAAGGTGCCCTCTTGAAGCTGACTTAATTCCCTTAGTATAACTATCTCCAGGTTTGTCCATCTCCCTGCAGATAACCTATCCTCAGTCTTCATTAAGCCTGAAAATTATCCTGTTGTGTACACATACCACATTTTCTTATTCACTTGAGTTGTTTCCCTACCTTCGCTGCTGTGACCGTGCTGTAACGACCCTGATGTTCAAGTGTCTCTGGGGTCCTTTGGTTAAATTCCCTGGGCTAGCCAGGTCACATGTTAGATCTGCTTCTACTTTTGCTCAAGAAACCACCGAACTGATTTCCATACTAGGTGGGCTGATTTCCATTCCCATCAGCCGCAGGGCAGGCATTTTTTTACCTGCTTCCCTGTGCTCATATGACAATAATGGATAGATAGCAAGCATAGCCACATCTCAGGTCACAGAGATGACAGCTGATCTGGAGGGAAATGCAGCAGACCCTTAGCCGAGGCAACACAAGGGTCCAGGTCACAGTTGTGAGCCACCGTCACACCGGAGGTTGTGACCACCCCCTCTTAGAGTGGAGGGTATGCTTCTAAGTGCTAAATCTTAAAGCTTTTCTTAAGGAGCTGAGAAATTCTGGAACATGGATTGAAAGCACAGTATCCCTCAAAGAGGAGTCTCAGATAGGCAAGGTCATCATGGCCGAAAACTTGCTAAAATCGAAGTGTTTTAGGTCCACCCAGATCTTGCTGAATGGGTGGGCTCAGAAAGCAGCGCATTTTTAAATCCCTCTAGTGATTCTTAATAACCCTAGGCTAGGGGTGTGGCTCAGTGGCAGAGTGCTTGCCCAGCCCTGAGTTTGATCCCCAGCTCCTCCCCCCACAACACACACGCACATTCAAATCTGATTTAGACACCATGAAAATGTCCTAGAATGTATGCTAATTGGCCAGCATCGTGAATATACAAAACACCATGGAAGTGTTAAAAAAAACGATGAATTTCATATTTTACACAGTTCAAAAACAATGCAGGCACACTGGTGCACGTTTGTGACCTTAGCAAGCAGTAGGCTGAAGTGTCAGTCACTTGAAGGTCAGCCAAAGCTACGCAGTGAGTTCCAGACCAGCCTGGACTATAGAGTGAGATCCAATCTTAAAACAAAAAGTACAAACAACAAAAATCCCACTGAAGTATGAAAGGCGCTGATGTGACCAATCTCACTGTCACCTTGGGAAGTTTATAAATCGCAGTGCTAACCCATCAGAACATCTAGAATTGGGATCTAGAATCTGCTGAGTGAGCCTGTCAGTTAGGGGTGACAGTCACTGTGTGGAAGGAAGAGGCCCTCCCTGGACAGTCACCACAGGGAACAGCTGTGTTCAGCAACCCACCCTAAACAGTTTGATGATCAGGAAGAGGAGGACATCAGCCCAGAAACTCCCGTAGTCAGAGACCATCAGATGGGCTTGTTTCCAGAGCTGGGCGGTCATCAGCTGGGCATGTAAAAAGATGCCAGACCTTCTTCCGTCTGAGAACCTGAAATAATTCTTACGGTAGTGAAAGATGAGAGATGAATTCTGAAGTCCCGCCCAGCCCCGTAGTCTCAGGGTCATTCAGTTTGCCATGTGGCGTCCTAGCTGTCATGGACAGCCGACCTAAGCCTGGAAACACAGGTCCTCTTCAAGTCAGAGGTGCATGCACAGGCAGTGACTGTGAGCCTCGGTTATCACCTTTGCCCCAGGGAAGAACTTCTGGTCCGGGACCTAGAATGGAGGCCTCACACAGCAGTCCCAGTACTCTCTAGAACTTCTGATTCTCAGTAAAGCGTTCTGTGTTGATGAAAATAGTCAGTGGGGTGGCCGACAGTCACAGCATGGCTGCTGAGAACTTAAAATATAGGAGTGCAACTGGAAAAATGCATTTTTCCTTTCACTTAATAACTGATTTTAGTTGCAGCATCAGTATGTGGGCAGTGGGTGTGCAGTAGGCAATACGGCTCTCAAGAATGGACCAGATCTGATTTTTAGCACTAGCCTAAACCTTCTTCCTGGAGCTGACTTAGTCAAAACCACTGACTCTAAGCATCAGTGCAGAGGCCTGGGGCCTAACAGGCCCACCCTCGTCTGGGTCAGGCTAACAGAGCAAGATATCAGAGTCAGACAGTACAGAGTCTGTCTGCGGCACCAGCTCCCCCATAATTCCAAGATGTAAGAGTCAGACAGTACAGAGTCTGTCTGCGGCACCAGCTCCCCCAAATTCCAAGAGCAGCTTCATGTTTGAGTTCCTGAGGGAGCTATGAGGGATCCCTTTTGGTTTGGTTTGGTTTGGTTTTCCGTACAGCATTTCTCTGTATAACAGTCCCAGCTGTCCTGGAACTAGCTCTTTAGACCAGGCTGGCCTGAAACTCAGTGATCCTCCTACCTTTGCCAACCTCTGAATACTGGGATTAAAGACAGGCGCTGCCACCACCACCCAGCTCGAGAGACCCCTTTTTAAAAAGAGTCTGGCACCCTGTTCTCCTCCTTCAGCTCAGAGAGAAACTGAATGAGCAAGCACCTCTTTTTTAAAATAAATTAATAAATAAGTCCTTTGTTTTAGGGTTTGTTTTTGTTTTGCCTTCTTTAAAACGATGGGTAAACATATAATCACTATGGGAGAGATTTCAAATGCTGGGGCCAAGGTGACCAGCGCTGGCTCCTTCCTCTCTGATTACAGCTAAGTAGTTCAGGGAAGTGGACCCGAACTCCCACTGGGTCTGCTGGATCAGGTAGAAAATGTATTAATCCCTAATTACCACTGTCCTCACAAGCAAACAATAGTAATTGTTCTAATCACCTCTCCACTAGCAGCCTTGCCATGGAGAGCAGTTTTCTCTGTGCAGAGTAGGTTCCCTTGAGAGGACTGGGCATAAATGGAAGGACACACAGCAGCTCACCCCTGCGCCTGTCTTCCTCCTTCTGCCCTGCAGCCTCCCTGAAATACAGAGAAGAAAAGCTGTTTGGAGCTTTGAGTGAACACATACGTCTCAAAGGCAGTATTTGTGCCCTCAGCACCACAGACCCAGCATTGCAAGATAAATGGCAAAGCTAGCTCAGTTACTCACAACGGTGAAGCAAGACCTTTCGCTGGAATTAAAAAATAAAGCAGACAAACAAAATATTCCCTTTAGCCACCAGTTCAACTGGTGTCCTACAGGGCTCTGTGTAACTTGCTAAGAATAGGGACAGCCGCAAGCACGAGAGTCCAAGCCGACCTACATGGATCAGTCTCTGATGCCCCCTGGTCCTTGCTGTGTGACCTTAGATGAGTTGTTGAATGCCTTTAAATCTCAGTTTCCTCATCCTGGAAATGATGGGGTCACAACTGCCCCTCTTCATAAGATCGTTACTATGGTTAAAAGAGGATACAGCAAGTGTAGGCAACTATTAAAGAGTCAGCACAGATCTATTATTAGTTTTATTACTTAATTACTGGTTAACATTCCTAGTAAGCATGCGATCGTCATAGAATAACGTGGACCTACGTGTTTGAAATAAATATTAGAACTATTCCAAAGAATTTGTTGTTGGTGCAGTCCGCAGTTCTTTGAGCTGGCAGAGTCTCGTGAACAAATTTGCCAGCTAATGTTTTCTCACCCTGATTTCAGGCCATGAGGGTCGAATTGGGATGGCCTCGATCAAGATAAAAGAAAACTATGAGTTCAACGGAAAGAAACTCTTTCAGCACATCTCGGAGTACCTGCCAAGCTACGCAAGGCCTCGGTTCCTGAGAATACAGGTAAGAAGATGGGCCACGTTCAGTTCTCTCCAGGCACTTGCTTAGGGAACCGCCCCCTTCCTCCATGGTGACCATGTTTGCCAAAGTTTATCACAGTCACAGGACAGTTCAGGAAGAAGCACTACAGTTCAGTAAGACAGGAAAACAGCAGAAATAGACCACACAGAAATCCCATCTCAATCTCTTCCCCACTAAAATGACAGGCCAATTTATGAACCTGTAACCTTAGCAGATAACTAACAAAATCAGTGTTTGACGCGGTACCAAAGACACTTCAAACAGAAATTTCCCAGCCCTCCCATTTCAGATTTACTCTTCTTGTTTTCTGTGCTAGGCAAGCACTCTGCCACTGAGATACATCCATACCTATATTGTTTCTAATTCTGAAGAATACAAAATCTGATGGGCCCTACCCCTTTCTATTGGGGGGATTTCTACTGTGCATCAGTAGTGACTCGGAAGTGTTAAACTGTTGCTGGGCTTGATTCGGTCTTGTGTTAAGTACTCTGAGCCCTGTGGTTATGTAACTGACAAAGTCTTAGGGTCCTGAGTATGTGAGTGCATAAGGCTACTTCTGTTGAGCACATAAAGGGCTGGCATCTTCTTTGCATGCAGATGGTAAAGACAGAAACATGAACATCTTCAGACGTGTCTCATAACATTGAAAGGAGTCTTTAACTTTATTTTTATATGCATTGGTGTTTGCCTGCACGTATGTGTGAGGAAGACAGAAACATGAACGTCTTCAGACGTGTCTCATAACATTGAAAGGAGTCTTTAACTTTATTTTTATATGCATTGGTGTTTGCCTGCACGTATGTGTGAGGAAGACAGAAACATGAACGTCTTCAGACGTGTCTCATAACATTGAAAGGAGTCTTTAACTTTATTTTTATATGCATTGGTGTTTGCCTGCACGTATGTGTGAGGATGCCAGATCTCCTGGAACTGGGGTTACATACAGACAGTTGTATGAAGTTGCTCTTCATCCCACACGAATCTTCTAAGGCTCTCAGTCAGTGGTGTTCAACCTTCCTGTGACCCTTTAATACAGTTCCTCATGTTGTGATGACCCCCACCCATAAAATTATTTCCTTTGCTACTTCATAACTGTAATTCCGCTACTATTGTGAATTGTAATATTCACAACAGTACCTGATATGCAGGCTCTCTGATATGCGACCCTTGTGGGGAGATCAACCCACTGGTTGAGAGCCACTGCACTAAGGAAATAAAACAGATCCCTCACATCGGCCCTCCCCGCCCCCTGCATGCAGAGCTTCTGCAAAATGGCAGCGTGGATACACATCCATTGGCTCTCACAACAAAAAGCCAGCACGCTGCCAACCCTCACCATCTCCGCCCTAACCCTGTATCCTAACTTACTGCAAAGCACAACTAATGTGTAGGTTGTCTGACCTTTTCCAGGATTCCATTGAGATCACTGGGACGTTTAAACACCGCAAAGTGAACCTGATGGAAGAGGGCTTTAATCCCACAGTCGTCAAAGATGCCTTGTATTTCATGGATGACACAGCAAAAACATATGTACCCATGACTGAGGACATATATAATGCCATAAGAGATAAAACTCTAAAGCTCTGAATATCCCCAGGTGACGATCTCATGATATTTCCAGGAAGAAACTCAATAGACCTAGCATAGCCACTTGTTATAATCCAACGTTAATTTGATTGAAGATTATAAGGTGCAATTTTTTTAGGAAATTATTCATTAAAAGAAGGACAGTTTTTTTTAATTACACCGGAACCTTTGCAAGTAAAAAGATTTAGAGACAATTTTTTTTCACCGTACACCTGCCATTTGTCCTTGCAAACTAAACTTTTTGGAGAAAGGGCCTTATTTTTTTAAATACATAATAAACTATATTAACACTAACATATGAAATATTGCTGTCTCTTGTGGTTCTTTCTCTGTTCTAAGTGCAAATTCCACATGTGTTATTCCAAAGCAGAGAGTGCCATTGGCCCCAGGTGTCCTGCTCATCTTGATAAAAAGTAGCAAAAAAAAGGGAGGACGGGCCAGCAATAAACAACACGATGGGGATCCAGCCCTGGATTAAGGAGCCCGCTTTCCCCTCATATGATCATCCCAGCCACTGTGCAGACAGTAACCAAAGCTAGAAATGACAGCTTGGCCCTTAAATGTACTGTCTTAGTTACTTTTCTACTGCTGAAACAAAACGCCATGGTCAAGTCAACTTAGAAAAGGAAGCATTTAATTTGGAGGCTCAGAGTTCCAGAGGGTTAGGGTGGTGGGAGCAAGGCAAGATGCCGAGAAGACAGTGCTGTAGCTGCAGCTGAGAGCTCGCCTATGATCTACAAACAAGGCAGAGAACTAACTAGGAACGGAGTAGGCTTTTTCGTTCTCATTCACCACAGGTGTCTAAGCCTGGTGTATCCCAATTCCTACTTCAAAGATGTTCAGTAAGTACTTTTTAACTACTTCAAAATACAGACTGATTTTTGAGGCTCACTGTGTAGCCCAAGTCATCCTCAATTTCATCATCCTCCTGCCGTAGCCTTACTGGGATCACAAGCATGTGCCACCACGCCCAGCTGGAAACCCAGATCCTTTGGTTGTGATCACCTCCAATATTTTGAAACTTCCAAACATCTCAAACAAAAAGTAACAATGGAGCAGAAAAGCCTGGCTGTCCAAGGGCCATCCCAGGCTCACACGCACCTGCACCCTGCCTTACATCACCCAGCTGGAAACTCCGCAGTCTCCTGAGCATGAATCTGTCCACAGATATGAAGTCATTGGCCCAGGAGGGTTTGGGACTCTGTGAGGAGCTGTCCCCAGGCTGAGCCGCCTTCCTTCCTGTGTGCAGCTCCTTCATTGCCACAGATCCCAACTGTGACAATCTCAGAAGCAGGTCCTTGGTGATGCCCTCAGGATGTATCCTTAACCTTACTCAGTATATCACAGGCACTGGATCTTCATCCAAATAGTGAGACCCGGGTCACTGAGCCTGTTTAGAGGAAGCAGAGATTTCTTTCTGGAAGACATCTTCAAATGGCCAGGAGCTGTACCCAGGAATCCTGAATAACAAAAAGAGTGGCCACCCTTACCCCAATATGTTACTAAAAATAATGCTAGCAACTTCTCTAGTACTCTCTCTGCTCTTGTTTTTAGATGTATTTATTTTTTTTCTTTGGATGGGTATTTTACCTGCTTGTATGTATGCACCACATGTGTGCCTGCTGCTCGAGGAGGTAGGAAGAGAGAGTCTGATCCTCTGGAACTGGAGTTATGATAGCTGTGAGCCACCATGTGGCTGCTGGGAACTGAGCCCAGGTCCTCAGCAAGAGCAACAAGTACTCTGAATGCCTGAGCGTCTCTCCAGCCCCTCTCCATGCTTACAGGTGACTTCTAGAGAAGTCTTGTGACTCAGATCACTCTATTATGTCTACCAATACACGTTTCCTGAGCACTTACTACGCATAAGGAGCTCCAGGACGGTCAATTAGAATGAATATCTTACATCTCTGTGCATTTCCCCAATAATTTGGAATTGATTATTGCTATTTTTACAAAATCCTGCCCTTGCTTGATTGATCCACTAGTGAGAACTTTAACCCAAGGCTATTTTTGAGAGTTCTGTGTTATGTAATCCTATCAAAGTAAACCAGGTTGTCAGCAAAGGCAAGTCAGAGTGATGATGTTACTCTCTGTCACGAGGGGCATCTTCTCAGGTAACAGGACACCACCTATCCCATTAGAACTGCTGCAACT
>JAQHUG010000051.1:1040166-1067852 GCA_028555095.1 Dicrostonyx torquatus | reverse complement strand
AGCAGGGTTCTAGTGTAGCAGGCTCACTGTTCTAATGGAGGAAGGCTGCTAGCCAGCAGGGTTCTAGTGTAGCAGGCTCACTGTTCTAATGGAGGTAGGCTGCTAGCCAGCAGGGGTCTAGTGTAGCAGGCTTGACTGCAGGCTCTCAGGACACACAAGACATCAGATGGCAGTGCATGTGTGGTTGGTGCTATGTTCCACTCACATTGTTTGTTAGCTTCCTTTGGCTCAGATTTCATACACCCATGAAGCTATGTCCCATGAACACAGAAGACTGTATTTGTCACTCACCAGTGACTCATCAGTGCCTGGATCATAGTAGGGCAGTAATTATGTGTTGCCTGCTCTATTGAAGAAAAAGGGTTCGTTAGATGAGCTACATCTCACTTGAACACAGAATCGCCTGAGTTCTGGGGCTCACACACCTGAGTTGGAATCAGAATCTCAATTTCTAACAAATTCCAATGTGAGGCTGGTTTTGTCAATTAGGAGTCGTATATAGGAACAATTCAGATAGCGAAAGAGGCCCCTGAATGATGCATCGTTTGTGCTCACTTGGTGTACTCCAGATCCGAAGAGCTGAATTCTCTTGTTCTGAGGCTCAACTCATAAATAAGGGCTCAAAAGGCAGACCCAAAAAAGGTCAGTGTCAGAATGTACCTTGTTCTTTTTATTTTAAGATTTATTAATTTATTATACAAAAACAGCTAGATAAATAAAGTACTCTGCCTGCATGCCAGAAGAGGGTCCTAGATCTCATTATAGATGGTTGTGAGTCACCATGTGGTTGCTGGAAATTGAACTCAGGATCTCTGGAAGAACAGTCAGTGTTCATAGCCTCTGAGCCATTTCTCCAACCCCATGTTCCTTGATCTTAATTATGCTTATCTCTAAGATATATGCATGTGTGGTTCGCTGTAGAAGAACTAAATGCAACCCTGTAAAGCATCTTGTCAAACCTCTTTGTTAAAAAGTCACCCAGCTCGCCTAGCCCAGTCATCATGGGAGAGGTTTCTTCCCGGCAGCTGAGAGAAGCAGATACAAAGACCCACACCCAAACACTAGGCAGAGCTGGGAGGGGGAGGAAAGATTGTAGGAGCCAGAGGAGGCCAATGATACCACAAGAACACAGCCCACAGAATCAACTAAACAGGGTGTATAGGGGCTCCTAGAGACTGAAGCAACAATCACGGAGCCTGCACGGTCTGCACTAGGGTCTCTGCATGTATGTTACACTTGTGTAGTTTGCTGTTCTTCTAGGACTTCCAGTAATGGGGGTGGGGTTATCTCGGACCCTTTTGCCTGCTCTTGGGACCCTTTTCCTCCTATTGGGTTGCCTCATGCAGCCTTGATGTGAGGGCTTATGCCTACCTAGTCTTACTGCATTTTATTAAACCAGATCAGTTGATATCACTGAGAAGCCTGATCTTTTCTGAAACAAAATTGAGAAACAGTGGAGAGGAGAGAGGGAAAGTGGGAGGAGGGTTTGGAGGAGGAAAGGGAAAGGGAGGCTGCAAGGGTGGTGGGGAGTCACACAGCTCATTAGCATTGCTCAGCTGCCACAGAGAGACCTGGAGCACTGGAGAGAACACTGCCGACCAGGTCACTTGGGAGTTTCCTAACACAAAACCTTAGGTAGGCCCCACCCTAGACCCAGAGTCTAAAGCCCTGGGAGTGGGCTCAGCAACAGGTGTTTGAACAAGCACTCTTGCTTATTCATACACAGGCTCAAGTCTGAGAAGCTCTGGCTCAGCACCATGTTCCCAAACTTGCCTGTGCCTTGAAATCATCTGGGGACACATTGACCCTTTCAGAAACTAGTGAGCCTAATGGTGGTCCCCTAAATTGCTGTACATTAGCATCACCTGGGGTATTCAAATCTCCCCGAAGTCCAGGGCCACCCCATAGCAACCCAATATTTCTAGGCATCAATCTTCTATGAAGATTTATTTTACTTTTAAAGGTCTCTGTCTGTCTGTCTGTGTATGTGAGCTCTTGAGCCTGAGGAGGCCAGCCGGAGGTGTCCAGCTCCCTGGAGCTGGAGTTACAGGCAGGTGTAAACCTCCTAACATGGTTACTGGAACCTGAACTTGGGTCTTCTACAAGAGCAGGGCATGCTGTCAGCCACGGAAATGTGTCCAAGTCTGAGAAATCAGTGGGCTTTGTTGTTGCTTTGTTTTTAAGACTCCTCCATAGGTAATTACAAGGCAGTTTATAATTGAGGACACATAGTTTTACATGGACAAAGTGGAAGTCACAGTGCTAGATGATAATTGAGGCTTTGTGGAGGGAGGCGCACGCCTTTAATCCCAGCACTCGGGAGGCAGAGGCAGGCGGACCTCTGTGAGTTTGAGGCCAGCCTGGTCTACATAATTCAGAGCTATATAATAAACCCCTGTCTCAAATAGCAAGCTGCCTTCCTTGCTTGATACCAGGGGACCCAATTCTACTTTCTCATAATTAAATTAAAATCTCCAACCTTCTGAAAAGCAGGATCTGGGTACAGGCCTTGCACTTCCAGCTCACTGCTTGCTTAACCATTGGTGTTTTGGATGTCAGTTAAGTCAGACTTGCTTTATTTCAGATATAAGCACAATTTATTTCTAGGTTGCATTTCACATTACAAGCTTAACAGTTAGGACACCACCCTCTTCGCCCCTTCTGTCTGACAGGCTGCTGCAAGGCTTTGGAGCATTTGGGCTCAAACCGCCAGTTACCATCCATTGTGAGTCATGAACCTCCATGAGGCTACGATCAAAATTGCGGATTTGCTCCCTTCAAGATGCACACACACATAAGCACACAAATTGCACATGATTTTGAGGGGTTTGCGAACTCCCTGAAGCACATCCTTGCTTTCTGATGGAAACCTCTACACCATGGCCTGCAGAGGGCAGCAGGGCAGTTGGAGGGCACACTGAGAGCTGCATTCGGGGAAGCTGGGGACACTATAGAACTTGATCAGCTTTTTGAAGGCACTTTTCTTCATCACCATCATCTCTTCTGGAAACCTGGAAAAGATTCTGTCCCGGAAGGAGCCCCCGTTCTTCACTGGACCATCTGTGGGTAATGACCTCTGAGCACTTGCTGGCACACTGTTACAGCTGAGGGATCGCACTGTCTTCTTCCTGTTCTGTACCGACAAGTAACTGAACAGAAAGGATGACAGCTTGTGCTTGGTGGCATCGGGGGCCTCTTCTGAGAAGCAGTCATCTTGTGGATCCAGCAGGGTTTCAAGATCACAGGCACCTTCCCCTCTCCTCAGACTGGCCCCCAGCTGCTGGGGCTGCTTGATGATCTTCCGGGCCTGAGCTGGGTCATCTCCTCCCTCTTTGACAGAATCCTGGGACAGCCCACTGGTCAGGTCCCAGGAGCCTCTGGTCGGCGGGATGAGGTTCTTGGCCCGAGGGCTTGGCTGGGAAGTGCAGTGCTGGCTCAGGACAAGGGTAGCAGCTTCTCGGATGAGGTTCCAATCTCTCAGAATGTCCTCCTTGGTGGTGAACTGGGATGTCACAGTGAAGCGGATGATCAGCTTGTCCTGGACAGTGGCTGGGATGAGGAAGAGCTGGCCATCTTTGGCTATTTCCTTTAACACGCTTTCTGTGAGACAATTGGGACCCTGTGTGAAGACCAAGAAGAAAGGAGTCTACATCATGCCACTTGTAAAGCCCACCATTTATTGATCTAAAGAGACTCAATTCCCACCCAACTCTGAAACGGAAGCTCTCTTCTCAGGGAGCCATGGAAGAGCATATTACCTTCAGACGGAAAACCACCAAACCAAGGTGCCTCTTAGCAGGGATTTCAAAGAAAGGGTCGTTTCTGACCAGAGATTCAAAGTATTTAGCCATTTCTGTACCCTGGAATTGTAAACATTAAAAAAAATGGTTAATGGGCAAAAACCAAACTGCATCTGCTTTGATCCTGTTCAACAGTTTAGACCGGTGACCCAGATGAATCCTGAAGCCTGTGTGGCCTCTGCCTGCCTGTCTTCCCCATGTGGCCTCACTCATGTTCAAGCTGGGAAGCCTCTACTGTTTTACTTCCTGTCACATCACAGCCACCCAGAGACCTTGGGTCTCCAAGTCCTCTTTCACCTCAGTCCCAGAACTGGAAAGTCAGCCTCCTATTCCAGTTTCTCAGCTTCTCTGCTGGCCACAGGAGCCAGCAAGGACCCAACTCAGTGCCCAAAAGAAAGCACAGCAGGCTGTGTAGGCTGAGCCATAGCCCTGCCTCAAAAGGTTCAACTGGACCAGGCATGGTGGTGCACGCCTTTAATCCCAGCATGCGGCAGGCAGAGGCAGGCGGATCTCTGTGAGTTTGTGGCCAGCCTGGTCTACAAGAGCTAGTTCCGGGACAGCCAGGGCTACACAGAGAACCCTGTCTGAAGACCCCTCCCACACACACAAAGTTATCAACTGACTTCCTATTCCTCACCATGCTCTCATACTCCACAGCTTAACGCCCTCCCGTGCCTTGTTCCTGACACTTCACAGGGAGTTTATAGTTTATGTGTCATCACCACCTACACCACAGAGAAAAGCTTGTATCTAGTAGTTAGCAGGTGCAGAGGTTCTTTTTTTTTTTTTTTTTTTTTTGGTTTTTTCGAGACAGGGTTTCTCTGTGGCTTTGGAGTCTGCACTAGAACTAGCTCTTGTAAACCAGCCTGGCCTCGAACTCACAAAGATCCGCCTGTCTCTGCCTCCCGAGTGCTGGGATTAAAGGCGTGCGCCACCACCACCCGGCTGAGGTTCTTCTTGAGACAGTGAAATGCTCTGCCAATAGCAATACTCATTTGCTATCGAGTATAGGTAATATACTACATTGTACCCTAAAACACCATTGCTTTATATGGTGTGCATATTTACCGCCAAAAAATTATATCATGTTGATTTTTTACAAAGCTTATATGATTTTTAAAATTTTCCTGTGGTTTTCTTGAGTTTTACTTTTACATAGAACTTTTGAATTGAGAAGGACTGGGCTGTGGCTCAACTGGCAATCCTCTAGCCCAAATACAAAATTCTGTGTTCAATCAACCACTGAATAAAGACATAGGGAGGTTGTGGCAGGAGGATCTGAAGGTCAAGGTTTCCAGGAATGGTGTTACAGGTCTTTAATCCCCACACTCAGGAGGCAAAGGTGGGCAGATCTCTGTGTGTACATGAGGCCACTCTGGTCTACATAGCGAGACCTGTCTTATGGGGTAGGGGCAAGCCTAGAGATCCCAGGCTAAAACCAGCCTGGGTTACTTCTCTTTCATGTGGTCTCTACTAAGTGAATTTTAGGCTGGACCTCCCACCTAAGGTTGTGTTTCAGAAGACAAGAGCTTCAGCTGTCAGCCTTGACCGTGAGGAGACAGTGCCATTTGAACCAACCTTTATGTGCTCGCTCCACTTTCTCTTTCTCTCTCTCCAAGCTCTCACCACTGCCCTATGAACTTGTTTTCTTTTCTTTTTCGTGAGAAAGTCTCTCATGTATCCCAGACTGACTCAAACTCACTACGTAGCTGTGGATGACTTTGAACCTCCGGATGCTCCTTCTACCTCTACCTCTCCAGTGTTAGAACTACAGGCGTGCAGTCCTGGGGGTCAGACAGTGGGCTTTGCGCACGGGGAGCAAGCAGTATACCAATGAAGCTACATTCCCACTTGATCCCTAAGAACACCTGATCTGAAGTCACAGGCCCTGACCAGGGAAAGCACACTGACTGCTCATGCGATGGGAGCAGCACTGCCAGCCTGCGTGGGCACACCACTCACCAGGGAGCCACGACAGCCATAGGCCAACATGGAACCACTCCTTTTTGAAATGGGATTTTCTGGAAAACATCCAGCTGCCCCATGTATTCACATATTGTCATTGTGTTACAATGACAGGAAAGACCACATGGCTGTTTGCAAAGGTTTTCCAGTCACCTACAGATGACGGGAAATGGATAATGATAACTCATGGTCACTAAAAAAAAAAATACCATACCCAGTCGTGGTGAGACCCAGTGGGCAAGTGCTGAAGAGGATTGCAAGTCTGAGGCGAGCCTGGGCTACACCCTTTAAAAGAAAATGAAAAGCTAGAAGTAGAGGAATACTTGTCGGGCCCTATGCTAAAACCTGTGTGCTGTGCGTATTGTCTCATTTAACCTTTGAGAGTGGTATTACCACATCATTTTGTAGGTCCAAGAAAGCAAATACAGAAAGATTACTCTGTCCAGGGTCAACAAAGGGTAAAACTAAAATGCAAATCTCTAAAGCACCACTCTATAGCCCAGAGATGGCTTTATATAAGCTGACTTCAAGAGCTCAGCACAGTTAAGGGAACACAGAACTATAAAGAAAACAGGGCTTTTTGTAACTGGGAAGGTTGCGATAAAGTCCCAGCAAGGTAATTCCTTGCTGTCTCTGAGTCTCAAGACTCTGGAAGAGTGAGTGGTACGGACTCTCTAAAGTGCTATGTAAGTGATAATTTAATCACAAGCAACTCCAAGAGGTAAGTTAGTTTATTCCGAACAGCTGCATTTTAGCTCAGTCCTCACCATCCCAGGGCTTTGCTCCAGGCCCTTCAAATGTGCTTGACCACGTGCCCCTGGGGATGCCACAGAGGCAGAAGAGGGGGATGCTCAGAGACACTTCTGGGGGAATAGAACTTGACACCATTTGGAAAGAAGGACAGGGTGGGGAGCAGCTGTAGGCTGGGTTGGGAGTTTGGATTTGTCTATGAAATGCCCAAGCTAAAGTGCAGGCTGCTAATGAGAATAAAGCAGACCCAGGGCGTGGGCTGGTGTAGTAAAACAGTAGGGAGGTGATGGGAATCCAAGGGTGAGCCAAAGGCTAGAGAAGCTAGAGAAGGTTGACCAGTTGAATATCCAAGCCCAAGCTGCAGACAAAAGAAATTCCCACCACCCCCATCATCTCCACTCCCACCCACGACCCTCCCTCCAATCATGAGTCTGAAGATAGAGGAGGGGCAGGAGGGCGCAAGGCGGCACCTGCTTGTTGGCAGTCCAGGGACCACGGTCACCATTTCACTTTTCTTGTTCATTGCGGAAATAAGGAATTTCCCAAGGAAAAAGGTGAAAAGTCAAAAGATACATCAAGTGATTGAAGAAAAAAATCATGTCTTTGAGTTAGCCCGGGTGTTGAGAAACACTGCCAGCCTGAGTTCTCAGCTGAGTGTCTTTGCCGTGAAGAACACCAGTGCCCAAGTCACTTAACTGACTACACAATAATTGTGTAGTCAGAGCAGACTACACTGCCCCTTACACTATGTGACTACACAATAATTGTGTAGTTAGTAAAAAGAACTGGGAAAAAAATGTACCACCAGGCTTTCAGTGAAATCTGCTGGCACAAGGCAGGAGAGGGGTCATAGGGACTCTGCAAGTGGGGAAAGCTGACTTTCAGACATCCCTGTAATCATGACCATAATTTTCAACCAGCTGTGACAATCAGGGTATCTCCCCCAACCCCTTAATTAGAAAAAAAGGTATGACCCTACTTTGACCTACATACTCCCTTTGACCAACTTTCCCCTTCTCTTTCCGCAAACTAGGACTTAGAGCCTGCAGTCC
Organism: Dicrostonyx torquatus; assembly: GCA_028555095.1. NCBI lineage: Eukaryota > Metazoa > Chordata > Mammalia > Rodentia > Cricetidae > Dicrostonyx > Dicrostonyx torquatus. The sequence continues at coordinate 1,060,285 of JAQHUG010000051.1, read as the reverse complement.
TCAGTTCTCAGCGACAGCAACGGGAAAGGTGAGATAAGCAACGTGAGCTACCAAGCACGAAAATCCACTGGGACTACGCAGTGCTCAGCGCTCCTCTAAATAACAAATCCCAGAAGCCCCACTACAGACCCTACCTACCACCTGAGCCAGACACCAAGGATCCCCTGGGAAGATTTGTAAAACCGGAACAAGTCTTCCTTCCCATGAACATGGGCAGCATGGGCTCGGTCCCACAGCCCTCACAGAACATACGTGTCTGACATGCGCTTGAAGATTCTTCACCCCGAAGGACCGGATCACGAACCAGAGTTTAATGGAGCGAAAGCGCCGACTCAGGGGAATCTGCCAGTGCTAGAAACAAGTAACAGAGAGCTCATGGTTAGCAGCAAGATACCCAGTCCCTTGGGCGCCCTTAGCATTATGTGTTGCCTGCCCAGCCCTCCTGGGACCTGTGGTGTCGCCATGACTCCCAAAGCTGTCGCTAAGGAGCAAACCAAGACAAGTTATCCCGGTGGTACTCCATGGAGTGGGACAAATGGAAATGAAGCCTGTGACCTGGAGCCGAAGTTGACACCTCTCTTTGACTGCAGCTTTAAGTATTTCATTCCAGCCTAGAAACTCGACTAGCAGAAATGAAAGGTCTGTGTCTGTTCTGAACATGAACAGTGCCTTAAAAAAACAGTCATTAAGAGCTCAGATGCTAGGGCCTGAGAGGCCTGGGCTTCCCTCCTGCCTGCCCCTTACACTGTGTGACTTTGGCAGGGCTGCCTTGCTGTGTGTAGAACAAAAGGCATTTCCCAGGAAATGGCACAGGAATCAGAGGAAACTGTCCAGTTAGTGTGGGCTGTTGAGATGATGAACATGTCCGCTACATATTACATCTGTGTCTCTGTCCGCACCAAGATGGTCCTCACTTAACCTTGCTGCCACCTCCTGCTTTTGCCTGTGAGTTTCCTGTAGCTCCAGACGCAAAGCCCAAGCATTCAGATTGCAAAGGAGCATGTGAACCTCCTGCCTTGGGCTGAAATTGGTATTTCTCTGATACCAAATTAAACAGAGCTTAAAGTTCGGAGCTGCAGTTACCAAAGAGCTGAAAATTCCCGATCTAATGTCTCGGATCTGAAAACAGAACAAGTGGTGTGGGCATTCTCATGAGCAAGATGGCTTCTCCCAGGCTCTGCCACAAATGTCAGAGAGCCCCTAATTTCTGCTCCCTAAAATAAAGTCATCCTGTTGAACATTCGTCTGCCTCTCTCCAAGTCTTCACTGATACTCACCTTCCTGGACCACACGGGTTTCCCAGGTCAGACCCAGCGGGGATATTACCCCCATACCAAGGACACTATTTCCTTCCAGAAAGCACTAGATTCCCAGGAGTGGTGATGCACACCTTTAATCCCAGCACTGGAGAGGCAGAGGCAGGCGGATCATTGTGAATCTGAGACCACCCTAGTCTACATATCAAGTTCCAGACAGCCAGGGCTATACAGAGAGACCATTTCAAAAGAAAGAGAGAGAGAAATGAAGGAAAAAACAGAGAAAGAGGGGAAGAAAGGGAGGAGAGGGGGGGAGGGAGAGGAAGAGGGAGGGAGAGAGAGAGAGAGAGAGAGGACTCCGGAGAGAAAGAGAAATCTTTAACTTGTTGGGTGGAAGGCCAGCTAAAGGACTGCTGTCAGCCAGCAGAGGGCATCAAAACCTTAGGAAAGGACAAAATTCTTGCCCTGTCCTCTTCCTAAAGACATTTAGCAGACTAGCTAGTGGGTGCTTAATTTGCTGGTTTCTAGATTATGGTGAACTAACCACCTTATTTGACCAGAAAATTACTAGGGAGAGACAGGGATCCTCACGATGTCCATTCCTGTTCTTATCACTCTGCTAAAACCAAACCACGTGGACCCAGAGACTGTCTTAGCCAGTTTCAGCCAGGTTGGGGAAGTTTAGCTCATAAAGACTGGCATGGATCTTCCTTAACTGGAGATGTCTCCCAGCATCCTCTGTGTTTCCTCAAGGCATTATGGGTCTTCCTGCTGCTATTGGTGCTCTCTGCCATTGGAAAGGTATACAATGAAGTTTGGGGGAGCTTCACTGGTGACAGAGACAGCAGCACTGATTCCAGATGGTTCCAGAGGCTCCCTCCCTCAAATTAAACACCTGAAAAAGCGTAGGGCATCTAGGTCCTCTCAGAACTGGACTTGGCTTCTACTCAAAACTGTACCCCCTTGGATGCGAAGAAGCTTGGCGCAGCTCTAAGAGTCTGAGAACTGTGGCAGAGAGAGCAGTCTCTCTGCTCTAGAGAAGTTTCTTCATATGCTTGAAAAATGAATCCGTTCGATCCCGCAGTGATGCCATGTGGAAGTTTCCCCACAGCAGCAAGAGGAAGGCATTCCCAGAGATTCAGCTATTTCTAAGAAAGTATTATTAGCGGCCCTCAGACCACACTGGGACTTAACTAAGTCATGAGCACCGCACCTTTCCATGTACTTTAAGATACACTCGGGCTGCTAGAATCACAAAAATAACAGCAGACCTTCAAAAACTCGCCAGGGGCCCAGTGGGTAGAGTGCCTGTGGAGTATATGTGAGGTCCTGTTGATCCCAGCACGGCATAGACTGCGCATGATGGCATAGCCCTGGGATCCCAGCATGTGGGAGGTGGAGTCAAGATGAGAAGTTCCCAGTTCAACTAAACTCCTAGAACCGTAGGCATCATTTCACAGGCAGGACTGACTGACCATTGTAGAATTTAATTGTTTATTTTTATTTTTTGAATTCTCACCAGAAAGGATAAGAAAGGCCATCTATCTTTATTCTCCTGTAGAAGGTCTCCCTCCCACACTGTAAGCTCACTACCTGCAACCCTAAAGCCTTCCAAAACCTCAAGGAACTGACTTCACCAAAGAATCATCAGCATAAGTGATAATGACGCCTCTACTACAGAGTTAAATAAAAGGAAGGGGCACGTGGACTGTCTAAGGAGAAAAACAAGCCAGCTCTTCTCAGGGTGGCCAGGCTTCGCTGACAGTGTACCACCGTATTAATTCATTCAGTTCTCACAGCAAGCTCAGAAGGCAGAACTGCTCCTGTCTCCATTCACACAGAGAGAAACCTAGACAGAATGCAAGCCACTTGTCCAGGGTTACCCAGGCCAGCCAGAGGAGAAGCATGCTCCAAACACAGGCAGTCTAGCCGTAGTGCTTGTGTATTTGGCCGAGTTGCAATAGCAAACCCTGCAGCTTATGAAAAGACCTTTCTGGAATTGTATGCATGCTAATGATTGAGCATCTGTCTCTCAGAAGCTGTGCTAAGTGACTGCTGTGTATGTTCCCATGAAAGCCCCCACAAACCCCTGTGAAGTTGGTTGCCTTGTTCCCGAGGCTCAAAGACTTTCAATGGTTTCCCACATGATTACTGGTGCACAGAATTCCATGTCAATCAAGCACATGTGTTCTCCTTTCAAACCTTTCACTAGCCGTGTGATATGCAGAATGTTTATTTACATCCCAGTCCTGCCTAAAATGAGGGGCTTATCTTCAAACTGAAGAGTAAATCTGAAGAAATTCCCCTCCTAAGACGTGATACATGCTGAGAGCCTAAGTCTGAAGCCTGGAAGGCCAGAGGAGGCACTCTCCCTACAGGGCTCTGCATGGCCTGTGTCAAGGATGGTGACATGCAAAGCTCCAGCATGTTTGCTGTCAAGAATAATGACATAAAATCAATTTAGCCAGAAGACTCTTTCCCACCCAAGTAAATGGTCCACACTCCCCTATATAATAAGCAAATACAAACAAACAAAAACCAGCCAAAAGGGGCTTGCTGTGGAATAATCCTTTTGTACACTGTGAAGATATATTGCTCTCATTGGTTTAATAATGAGCTAACTGGCCAATAGCTAGGCGGAAAGAAGTTAGGAAGGAGAGTCAGACGGAGAGAACACTGGACAGAAGGGCAGAGTCACCAGCCAGAAGAGAAGTTGAGGTAATAAGCCATAAGCCACATGTCAGAATGTAAATTAAGTAACTGTGGGTTAATTTAAGCTGTAAGAGTTAGTTAAGAACAACCCTAAGCTACTGTATTGGCCAAGCATTTATAATTAATAATAAGTCTCTGTGTGGTTATTTGGGAGCTGGCTGGTGGAACAGAAACCTCCGCCAACAGAAGCTGATCTACCTGTGGTAGAGAGAAAACCTCTAGGAGTCAAAAAGATTCAGGAATCGTGATTTTTTTCTAGAATTTTGGTTTTTGGACTTTGTTTTTGTTTTGTTTTCTGTGTTCTTGTGCACAACTTGAAAACTATGTGATGAACTCATAGTTTGCTGCCTCTGAAGGAAGCAGCTATGCAAACCCTCAAGAGTCGGTTAATAACTCCCATCAGAGAAGCCACAGGCTGCCGGTTCCTAGAAACTCACCATGAAGTCTGTGGTCGCCCCAGAGTTGGCATGTCTGAGGTAGACAGGGTTCACGATGAAGGTCTGCTGCAGCTTGTACTTGTCCTTCACCCTGTGGGTTTCCAAGACGATATTAGAGGTGGCTGAGGTCTCTCTAAGGAAGCAACGCATTTCCATGTGCTCAGAGCGTGACTCACCAGAACCCAGTACAGTCAAAGTGTACCATCATCCACTTAGAAGGATTAAAGGTGAACGAGTCAGCGTACTCGATGCCCGTCAGGAATCCCCGGAGCTCAGGGCACAGAAAGGCTGTCCCAGCATAAGCAGCATCAACATGGAGCCACAGTCCCTCACTGGCACCTAGAAAGCAAATGCCATCTCCTGGGAGGGACGGGGGATGTAAAAGACCTACTACCAGCCAACCAAAAGGCACTGCTCACCTAGCCGACACCATGGCAGGCTGCAAAGAAAAGACCCGGAAAAGGATGATGTACCCTGCTAAAGCAGTCAGCAAGGGTCATGGAGATGGAGGTAGAGTTGAAGCAGGCATTGCTGCCTCCTTATTTTTATATAGATTTTATATTTTAAATAGAGCCTGCTTTGAATATATTTCAGCGCTACAAGTGAGAGAAGGAGAACCCTTGAGACTTTTCCACAGTTTGGATGCTCCATGTCTCCTAAAGGCTCGTGTGCTAAAAGCTTGTTCCACCAGGTGGCTATGTGGGGGGGGGGGGGTTGGAGACACCTTTAAGAGGTGGAGCCTATCAGGAGGTCACTGGGTGTAGTTTGGGGAGGTGGTGGGACGCTCATCTTTCCCCTCTCTCCTTCCCTGATGTGTGCTGATTGGTTTTGCTCCAACATACACTCACATTTGGTCACTCTGAGCCCAATGGTGACAGGATCAACTGATTGAGGACTGGAAGTCTCCAAAACTTTGAGCCAAAATAAATCCTTTATCTTTATAATTTTATTATTTGAAATTTTATTATATTTATAACTGTTTTGAATTTTATTATTTTTGTTTTGTTAATCTATTTTTATATAAAATTACAGTTTTATATAATATAACGTTTAAATATTATTTCATTGTAATTTCAGTATTTGTCACAGCCATGGAGAGTTGACTAATGCCTCCTTGGACATAATGCAAATACAGCATTTCTAGATTTTTCTCTCACCATTAAGAAAAGCCCAGTGACCTTGACCTGCCAGGGAGTGACTCTCGTGACCCTTGATGATTTCCTTCATCAAATTGACCAACAAGAGTAATTCAGTGGACCTGGTTTCAGTGGAGCTCATTCTAGCAAATATTTCAACCATTATCCCTTATCTTCTTAGCCAGTGAGGACAGATACTTACAGATGGGGCCCAGTTCCGACAGCCTGTCAAATGCACAGACTCCAGTGGTCCCTAATGTTGCACAGACCTAGAGAGAGATAAAAGGTCACATGACACATTGAGCCTGATCCAAGATTTTCTCCCTGATGTCATGGGCCATCTGCACCACACCCACACCCAGCACGAGCATATTTCACACTCTATTTTATCATAACTTGCAGGAAGAAATCTACTTTACCCAGTAACCTATTCCACAAGCATGTACATTTAAAATCAAAGTTTCACCAGGTGTGGTGGTGCACACCTTTAATCCCAGCACTCATGAGGCAGAGTCAGAATAGGTCTCTGAGTTCAAGGCTAGCCTGGTCAACATAGTGAGACCCTGTCTCAAAAAAAACAGATGAAAGTTTCATAATATATGCTCTAGGTGCACAAATGCAATTGGAAAATTTCCATTTCTTTTTAGCACTGGCTACAACCCATAAATTGTATTTTATAACACATCATGAAATAACTCCTCAAGCTAGGTATTGTGGTGCACGCCTTTAGTCCCAGCACTGGGGAAACAGAGGCTAGCCTGCTGTGGAATAATGCTCTAGTTTACTGTAAAGATTTGTCATTCATATTGTTTTAATAAAATGCTGAAATTGGCCAGTAACCAGGCAGGAAGTATAGGTGGGGCAACCAGACTAGGAGAATTCTGGGGAGAGGAGAAGCAGAGATTCAGCCACCAGCCAGATACAGACGAAGCGAGATGAGAATGCCTTAGTGATAAAAGGTACCAAGCCAAATGGCTAAACATAAACAAGAATTATGGGTGAATTTAAGGCCTAAGAGTGAGTTAGGAATAAGTCTGAGCAATAGGCCAGTTTATAATTAATATAAGCCTCTGTGTGCTTATTTGGGACTGAATGACTGTGGGACATAAATTTCCATTTACACCAGCCTGGTCTACAAAGGTTCTGGGATAGCCAGGGCTACATAGAGAAACCCTATCTTAAAAAAACAAAAACAAAAATAAAGGAAAGAAGGAAGGAAGGAAGGAAGGACACCTCATAATTTGTAAAACACTAAACATAAGGGCTTTTCTGTTTCTGTTGGCAGCACATTACTAACCAGGATTCTGTTAAAATCTCTTGCTTACTAATATCCACATTCTAGCACACTGTTCTTAAAGTGTGACTTACAAAGACAGGCACTAAGCCCTGCTGCTTGTCTTCCTCAATGGCTCTCTGAAGAGCTTCTCCTCGGAGTGAGAAGTTGTCATCCACAGGCAGAAATCTCATCTTCACAAGAGAAATCAAGCCAGCCTTCTCCACTGAGGAGTGAGCCTACAAGGGCCACGGAAAACAGTCCACAAAAGGGTTGTCATGAGATCAACAAGACTAGAAATAGCAGAAGACCAAGACTGAAGGGATTGAATGTCCATGTTTGAAACTGGCATTCCTTATGGGTTCTGGAGTCAATCCCCAGGTTGACCCTTCCTGAAACCCAGAATTCGCAGGTGTAGATGACAATTGCACAGGTACTAGGCAACTTACCTGGTCAGAGGCGTAGGCAACAAGTCGAGCATTCAGAGCAGACTCGTCGGCATCGGGCTCAGACATTTTCATTTCTAGAATTTTGTTCTTCCTTGCTGCCAGCAGGGCAATCAAAGTGGACTCACTGACAGTGCTCTGTAGTGGAGAGGGATTACCAATCCCATCAGCCTCTCTGTGTATTGTCCCCCAGGTCTGGTCTCAAGTAGGGTGTGTGTGTGTGTGTGTGTGTGTGTGTGTGTGTGTGTGTGTGTGTGTGTGAGATCACTATTAGTAAGGAAGTGGAGTGCTCCTTCCCAAAGGGCCTTGGTCCTCCCTGACTCCCATACCTGTTCTGCATTCTGAAAGTAAGTTCACACCTAATACCAACACCTTTCAGAGAAGCTACTGAAACAAGAAAAGTACTGTTCTGGAAACAAGCAAGAGAATATCCCATTTCTTATGGATAGGTTTTCTCACCATGTAAAATCACAGAAAAGAAAAAACACACTTGGCACCAGGAGTACATCTCGGTAGTAGCAGCCATATATAGCCTACACTCGGTCCTGTATTTGATCTCCAGCACAAAGAGCCGGAGAGGAAGAGGAAAAGACAAGGAGAGAGAAGACAGAATAAAAGGGGAGGGGAGAGCTCTGCTTTTTCCAGAATGAAGATGGAGTTTGGTTCCACAAGGACAGAGAGCCCTGGCTTGTGCCGGGGTTGATGATTTGGGTCAGGTTTTGTTTTTAATGGTTCTTGGCAACTTGGCCCTCTGGAAACTCATTTCTATCTACCAAATGAAGAGCAGCCACATTAAAGGGATTGCCCCTTAAGACAGACAAGATTGGCTGAGATTTTTCTCCGGACATGATTGTGGGGGTCCTGTGATAATCAGATGCTGAATTAATCTATTAGGTGATGTGCTGAAGACAGTGGGGCTCAGTGAGTGTGGCAGAGGTGCAAGCTACACGGATGGTGCGGGATACGATGGCGATGGTAGTGGTGAAGGGGTGACTTCACGGAGAATGGGGAATTGTGGGGAAGGATTCGTCTTTACTTCCTGTGCCCAGTCACAGTGTAAGAAGGAATGTTGTCATCACAGGCACCTGCAGGACACCTCCTCCCTGGCTGCTGGGATGGTGGTGGAGGAAGTGCTCAGGGAGCCCCAGCATCTTCGCCAGCCAGTCCATGACGCCCATCTCCAGCTCTGTGCAGGCTGGACTCGAAGCCTGAAAAACGGAAATGACCCAGGGTACCAAGATGCCCCACCAGCCCCATTTGAAACACCAGCCTCTCGGCCTCAATACCCAGGGAACTTCTGTAGAGGAGGGGTCAAGGCCAGGAGGCCCAGTATGCACACATCTACCCCACCCATCCTATCCTTCCTTGTCAAAAGGGCTTTGGATCCATGCTGCCCTCAATGAGATCAGTTCTCTGGGGCTCTAGGAAGAAATAATCCAGGAATGACTGACTTGAATCTAGCTCTCCAAGCCTCTAAGACACCCAGCTGATATTTTAAAACCCAATGGAATATTTTTACTAAGAAATTACTGTGTTCTTTCCCAAGATAACAGCCCTAGCTGTGCTCTCCCCAGCTTCCCATGCACTACAAAAGTTCAAGCCTAAGAGATAAGAATGTTCCAGAAGGCTTCTGGCAGCACTCAGAGCCGGGTAGAGCTTAAGGCAGTTAAGGAAGTCCTGCAGCAATATCTCTGACTATTCAGAGACAAGAGCCCAGGGGAAGTTGTGACTCAACAGGCGTCAAAGTGCCCTGTTAAGGTCACAAACTGTAGAAGTAACCAGATATCGATTCAAATCTCACCAGAGTCTGAATAAGCTCTGTGAATTTAGCAAGATAAATGGCTCAAACCTCAATTTCCTCATCTATAAAATAGGTCCAGTACTCCTGATTCTATAGAACTAGATGAGATAATTTATATAAAACTTAAGTTTAAGAAAATACAGTCATTGTAATATTTAATGTTTTTATTTTCAGTTAATAATCCATTATTAATGTTTGCTTAGACGTGCCCACCCTTTCAGAGATAAAGAACAGAATACATCTGTCCTGAGATGCCACCCCTACCATGTCCCCAGGTGTCAGTATTCTCAGCCATTTCTACTCACCCATGTGAATCCTAAGCAGTTAATGGCATCGGCCAGCATATCTCCCAGCAGGGATGGCCAAGAGGTAAGGGCCGGATAGTAGGCATGCATGTGGGGGCTCTGCCAGTGTACCACCTAGAGACAGAGCACACACACCACGGTCACAGCTGGCACCAGATGGCACGCCCAGAAAGCTCTCTCCTCCTCTAGTCAACCTCTCTGGTAAGGAAAAGCAGCTCTAAAAATGGGGAGATGGTTTTGAGAGAGACAAGTAACACAGTCCATAAAAAGGAATGTTCATCACTGTTCTTTCTCTCCACATATCCCGGACTGAGCTAGCTCATCAGTAGAGGACCTTTGTACACACCAGAAAGAAACTCTAAGAAATGAAGGTTGCTACAGTAACATGGGATGTGGGACTCTCACATTAGCTCCACACTGATTCCCTGCCAGAAAATAAAAGGAAGCAGAAACCGGAAGGTCGGAAGAGCAAACAGCTGTTTCCTCACAGATCTTGCCAAAGCTTCAGTTGTGTGTGGACCAGTGAGGTCTCTGGGAAGGCAGCTCCTGCTGGGAGTCAGTCAGATTTGTTCTCAACTGTCCTGGGCTTCCCTGTGTGGAGAGGTAAGGACGGGAAAGAGAGACTAGCCCAGGAGTATGGGAGGTAACGCTAGGCTAACCCTGAGTCCACAGTCAGAGATATAAGAAGGGGCTGAACAGCTGTGGAGAGCCCCGCCTATAGTGGACACACACTTGGTGGCTAACACTCAGTGACCATTCACCCAGCTGTCCTGCTTCCACCTGCGCTTGTTTCTGAGTGAGGCTGTGTCGCCTGGTTTCTCATGAAGACATGGCCCTCCAAAACCTGCTGATACTTAGAAAACCACCATGTGTTCTTCGTGAGTCCTTCCTCAGCTCCTTCGGCTCACTTTGATCCCTGCGCCGAAACAGCACGGATTCAGCATGAATGTGCCGTTACTAACAACTCACGGGAGAACACCTTGATGCACCATTCTGTCTTGTGTGATCAAATCCTTGCAACCTTTGTAGTGCACACTGCAAAGTCCAAGGGCGCAGGATCCATGGCTACTCTCGCCCTCACTCGGCTCCTTGCTGATGCCCTATGAAGTCAGTGAACTTAAGCTCCAAAGCCCCGTGTTTTCCTCAGTCAACTTTGAGATCCATCTTTAATTTTTCTTAAAGGTGATCTCGAAATATGTGTATACCTCAGATCCTTATAAAGCCAGGAACCTCTCCTGTACCTCCCCATCATGAAACGATTCCTAGAACAGTTGGGCAGATGCACATGAACAAGAAACCAGCCAATTGTAAGGTGTCAATATTAACGGGGAACTAACTACTGCAGGTAACAGAGACACCACGTAGCCTGACGCGACTCTCACTTCAATCCTCAACAAGCGGGAGACGAGCAGGTGGTTCCGATAGCCTGTGCTTCCCATGCTTTACTGTATTTATCAATTCTCACAGCATTTCCGTGAGGCTCCAGCCTCATCCCTGTGCTATTGATGTGAATGAAATGGAACTGGCAGAGCAAGGAAGCATCTCTTTGTCCTAAACATCATCGAGGCCCCGAGGCTGCCTGCTGCAGAATCCACCCAGGCACCCAAGCAGAACGGTACCCAGGCCTTCCCTCACTGGGTTTCTGTCAGTCTCTAATATTCTTTCCTTTTAATTTTTAAATTATGTTTGTGTTTCTCTCTCTTTATATCTGTGTGTGTGTGTCTGTGTGTGTGTATGTGTCTGTGTGTGTGTGTGTGTGTGTGCCTGTGCAGGTCTGAGGGAGTCAGTTCTTTCCTTCCACCATGTGGGTCCCAGAGTTTGAATGTCTTCAGACTTGCCAGTAAGATCCTTTCCCCACTAACCTTGCTTGCTCTTCTGCTCTCACTTTCTTGCCAAGATTAGAATTAAAACAAAATGAAACTTTCTCTTCTCAGTGTCTAGGAAATGGCAGGAAGGAACAACTATACAGTTTTCAATTGAAGCGCAAAGAGCCAGCTACTTCCAGGCTGACTCTTAGGGGGTTAGCACCGCCTGGAAGATGAAATGGAAGATTGGGCCCTCGTTCTCACTGTGCTTAGAGACCTCACTTAGAAACGAGAGAAGGGTTCCATCCCCTGGAGCTATCAAGATGCAGTTATCAGTTCTTGTAAAATTATCAAATGAGATAAGCCAGAAAGTGACCTTATCAAAGCAGACAGACCTCCAAGTACAGAAATAAGCCTCCTTGGACACGCCCCCCGGAAATTGTTGTTCCTCCTTACCTCCTCAGCAGAACTAACAGTTGCTCTCAATATCAGTCCTAATGACAGTTAGTCCCTGAGTGACAGTAGCACAGAATGAAATGGGCGAGATAATCTTATCGAGGAACTAGGCCTTTCAGGAAAAACTTGCCCTTTGCGGAGTTTGAGCTTTTCTCGTCCCAACTTCTAGACACAGCTGTCACATCTAAGACTTGGGAAACTGATGGGCGCAAACCTCAAGTCAACACTGGGAGGAGTTTTTAGACACACACAGGTCAGCACCAGAATGTTCTAAACAGAGAGACTCAGGGGGCACTGGGTTTATGGAATGAGTGTTGCCGGGTCAGGTCCAGTTTGGGGGTCTAGTCACTTGGCATGGAGGTGTCGGAGTATGGGGAGAAAGCAAAGGGTTAGTTGACTTCCGCTGAAATCCTAGATCTGCCTCACAGGACCTGACATAAAATAAACTCAGAGCCTCAGTTTCCTTGTCTGTCAAATGGGTCACTAGTAGGACTAAATGAAACAGCTCATCATGGGCTAGTGTAGAGCAGGGGAAAGAAACTGCAGTAATTAGCAGGGGCACCTCAAGAGCTCATTCCTGGTGACTAGAGATGCCCTCATAGCCTAGGGCAGTGAGTTCCAGCCCAAGCCTCATGCATCAGTCAGCTTCCCTCTATCTGGTCCCTGCCCAAGCCACCACCACCGAAGGCTGCTTCCTCCTCTATCATGGGGCATATTAGTAATTCCAGAACAGCTCTTCGCTGTCCCTAACAAGCAGCTCAATCACCAGACCTCCCTAGTGGGAACAACAGGAAGGATCAGCTGATGGGGCTTGTAGCTGCCTTCAAAGTCAGAAGCTTTGTTCCCAGGGACTGACATTCTCTGTTTGGTTCTATCCATTTGGTACGATTTTAGAGATTGGATAGGCAAGTTCTTGGCCCTGACCATTGGGATGCGAGCACTGTCCCTGGCCTCTGCTCTCTTTCCTTGTTCCACGGTTGTCCCTTTTCTTCAAACCAGTCTTTCTGTCCCCATCCATCTCATGAGTTGTGGCTCCTCCCCACCAGCACTACAGGTCAGCACTGACGTGAGAAGCCTACCTCCATGAAAGCCACGGCCTCCCATTCCTAGAAGATGGGCTGTGACGTTGGGTGACAAGTCAATGTCGGATGTGTTCTCCTGCCACACTGACTCAAGTGAAAGTTTCTTAGGATACCGCCCATCCCCATGTACCCTGAGATCTGGAATCTGCAGTTGCTATATCTCACCCCAGGCATGATGATTCGTTCAATGTCCCCAAAGATGCTGTCCCAGCTGTCGGGTTCCTCAGGAGCACTCACAGGTAGCTGGGCTCGCAGGTACCCAGGCTGCACATCTGGAGCCACCTGCCTCTCCCGCACAGTGCTCAGGTACTGGCAGATGTAATCCACCATCTCTTTCCCTGGACAGGAGCAGAGGAACCAGGTCACGTTTCCTTGGATTATGCATGCCTGTCCCTCTTGGACCCCAGTCAAAAGACTTGGTTAAATTAGATGGATTCATCTGATCCCCAACAGGACAAGGAGCGGGGTGGTATGAATGACTGCTGCAAAGAGCCTGAGAGAAAACAGACAAACAAATGAGGAAAGTCTGCAAAACACAAAACTTCAGCAGCAAAGTGAAACATTTCTTCTCTTTCCCCTTCCTTGTTGGTATGGTCTACTCTCCCCTGTTTTCTTCCCAGAAACAGAATAGCGGTTAATTCATTACCTTAAAGGCTCACACAGAGACTCAGGAGCTCTTTGAACCACAAACTGGTTACACATTCTCTCTGTCTCTCTCTGTCTCTCTCTCTATCTCTGTCTCTCTCTCTGTCTCTCTCTGTCTCTCTCTGTCTCTCTCTCTCTCACATACACACACACACACAATATTCACATACACGTACTGTGCTCTTTGTCAGCACAGATGGAAGCTTCAAGGCTCAACTCTCATAAAAGGAGAAAACATCTTGCTAGACCCATTAAATAAACACTCTCATCTTTTTGTACTTGGCAACATCTTTTGAGTGTGAATGAAGTTTGAAGTTTACACACACACACTATGTCACATGCACTTTCTGAGGTACATGGAATATGTCTAAAGCACAGCCAGGAGCCCAGAAAAACTTGTGAACTAACCTGGAGCCCAAAGACATGCGGCCCCCAACTCCCTGATGCTGTTCCTCAGGGCTTGGAACAGGCTTTCATGTTCAAATAAATATACGGAATGATTGAAGACTAGAGAAGAAGAATTTATTACGGGAAGTTATTCTTTCTTCTCTTTCATTTCTTCAGGGGTCTCAGTCTTCAGAGGCACTCTCTCACAACCACTCCCTTCCCACCACCCTGGTGTTGTGCATCTCCTGGCAACAACCGGAAACCCTCCCTAAGCACCCTCCTCTCCTTCCTGCAAATGAGAGAAGGAGCAGAGAAGACAAGGAGCCTGGCTTACTCTCTACATCAGCTTACGCAAAGTTCCCGCACACAGACCCAGGCCTAGACAAAACGGAGGGGTCAGGGCACTTGACTCCCTCAGCCCTCCACAGCCTTGGGCACCCAACAGTGGTACCCAGCAGACAAAAGAGAGCTGCTGCTCCTCATGGCAGGATAAGGAATCTCGCTCTCAGCTAAGTGCACCACTGAAAGGCAGTGTGACACTTTAATACAATGCCTGCCAAGACTGATAGCCACTTATCGCTAGGGGAGGAGAGAGGAAAGGTTAGATTTAAAATAGGAGATTACCTTACAGCCAGGAAATTTTAGGCAATCTGCCCCAGTATTGGAGATGAGACTGTTAGAAAATTATAAAGACACTCAAAATTCTCTTTTGTCACATAAGCTTTTAAAAGAACCTCTAAGTTAATGAGTACTAAATGGAAGAAACAGGACCAAAGCCATCATAGTCACAAGTGGCTTTGAGAGACATGTCCGTCTAAAAATTCCCTTTAAGTAACTACCCATTTCCCCTCTGCAAAACAGGGTAACTGTTTGGTTTTACTTTTTCACGGAAGCCTGTATACAAGTGGGCACTTGGAGAATACTTAGGGAGTGAACACTAACAGAACTAACTACTTCACACAGAGAAATGAATATTAATTGTGCTAATAAATATTTGAGACTTTTTCTATTTCATTGAATGGATCACAAATGCAAATAGTCTGTTTTGTGGGCAGGTAGAGAGGGAAGAAAATGCAAGACACAGGCAGCATACATGAGGGACAGAGAATGGGGGAGCCGCTTAGAACTCTAATCTATATCCCGTTCAAGAGAAACTGAAGGAGTACTGAAGACAGCTCTTCCATGGTGATTCTAACAATCACCTGCCCCCGGCAGCACTTTCCACAGCCTTGCCTCAGGGAAGACCCACAGGGTACCCATCACTCACCTCTAGCTCGGTATTCATGGGGTTCCATCATCTCCCTTGGCTTGCTCCTCCTGGCAGACGGACGGAGAAGACCCTGGAAGGCAGCTAGCAGCCTGGCTTCTTATCCACTACTCCTCCCTGCTGTGGACTCCCTGGCAGCCAGCGCGCCTCTTATTTAAAGAGTTCTCCATTCTACTTTAGCCCCGCCCCTAAAGTTCCATCCTGCCAGCTCAATTTCAGCCTCTCTTCTCCCCATCCTTCTTGATTAGAACTTTGATCAACAGATCCAGAGGAAACTGTATTTTAGACCAATCAGGGCACCTACCAACCCACACCCACAAGCAATTCCAGGTAGACAAGCAAAAAAAAAATCCTCCATCATTTCTGTCCCTGCATTCAGAAACTAGAGGCCCCTGCCTCAAAGGTTGGAGCTCAGGGGCCAGAACAAGGCCAAGGGCATTCACAAGAAGTGGCACAGATCACTAGGTTGCTACTCCTCTGGCTTCTCTATAAGGTGAGGGATGAGCAGTCTCAGCAAAGCCAGGCTGAGTTCAGGAGGGGTCAACAACAGGCAGGAGCTGGCAATGGATACAAAGGGTTATTTTTTCTATTACTACATAGTATTTGTTCTGGCTTTGCCTGGGATACAGTTTAACCTAACATAAGACAGGCAAACGGTAGAAAACCCTGCTTAATAACAGTAAGTCTGGAAGTCCTTCAGCTGAAGGAAGCTTCCACAGCAAGCAGAGCTGCAGAACAGAGAAGGGACTGGGTACAGCAGAGTGCAGGACCGGCTTGTTGCCAAAGGGGAAGAAACACCGTCCAGCGTCAGATGAAAATCTTTCTGGTAATGACAGTGATCTGGAGCCCTCCTCTTCCTGAGGTGAGCAGTTTTTCTAACAGGCTTCTTTCTGAATGTCTTCTACGAAAGGACAGCTTTTGAGAGCAATCCCTATGCCTATGGCTTCTCAGAATAGCACAAAGGAAGTCCATTGGCAGGGGAGGGACAGCAAATTTTCTTCTCCTGAAATCATATTCCGGGGTGGTGAGTTTGTCCTGAATCCCAACAGTGCCACAAAATACCAAAATTCTGTGGAGTTTCTCAGATGTTAAGAGTTCTTTTGTTCCTTATATTGAGTTCCTCAGAGGCTCTAACCTGAAGATGTTTGAACCCAAGAGTTTAAGCCCAACCTGAGCAAAACGAGTCTCTGTCTAAAACATCAGCTCTATCTATGACAATAGAATTCACGCTTAGAGGGAAGAGTAGAAAAAGCTGGAGGTTAAGCAAGGGGTACAGCCCAGGGCAGATCATTTATCCAGCACGCACAAGATCCCAAGTTTGATCCCCAGCCCTCACCTTCCCCCTCTTTAACAAAAAAAAAAATACCTCTGGGAGAAGAGATTGGAAGACTTTGAGCACATGGGGCTCCCTGAAGGATGGTACCCAGAGACGGCAGCTCCACACCCCGTGTGCCACTCTTTTCCTGTCTGTAGAGTGTACCCTGCATCATAGCCTTGTGATCAGTGAGAGGTATGTTTGCTATAGTTCTGTGAGCCATCCTGGAGAAATAATTAAGTCCAAGAAGGACGTGGGAATCCGGTCTATGGCACGTAGTTCGCAAACACAGCAGCAAAGTCCTTCCTGGCAACCTGTGTCTGAGGTCGGAGCAGACTCGTAAGGCTGAGTCCTCACACTCCAGGACCTGACAATACAGTGTCATTGAAAGACCCTAAATGCATTTCTGAAGCCTCTCAGTATTACACACCTCTCTCCTGGAGACGTGACAGTCATCCACACACAAATGTTGGGAACTTTCCATCATCACCCTGTGTCTTTGTAAATGTTCTATTGAATAGGGACATACCAACCCTTAGGTGTTGACTCAGTTCCTGGTGTTTTGATTTAGTCCCTGGGAAAGGGGCAAAATGACCCAGAGATCCCTCTTACCTCACTGGATCACGCAACTATTCTCCTGCCCCAACACAGACCAATCACTGCTAGTAGCCCTTTGAATAAGCCAATCCAATTAATTGGAAAACAACCCCCCAGACACCCCCTTGTTTCTATGGCTCTTTCCTTTAAAAGTAGCCTCTACTAGCTATTCGGGGTCTCTCAGCTTTGTGGAATCTGGGGGACCCTGTCATGACAGAATTAATAAAATCCTCTTGCTTTTGCATCAACTGTGGTGTCTGGATGGTGTCTTGAAGCAACTCTTCCCTGGAGCTTGGACTCCTAGTCCAACATCATCACTGGGATTGGATTAGAGGTCATGCATGCAGTTGGTGTCTGCGAGGGATCCTTTGGTATACAGGGAAAATACAACACATAAGAAAGGGAAAGAGGCAGTTGCTTTGCCAACAAGAAGTTGAAAAAGGGAACTAGAGAACGGGAACAGCCATGAAGAGCACTGGCTGCTCTTCCATGGCACCTGGATTTGGTTTCCAGCACTCATGTGGCAACTCACAGCCATCTCTAACTCCATTTCCACAGAATCTGATGTCCTCTTCTGGCCCCGTGGACAGCAGGTATGAACATGGCACATAGACATACATGCAGGCTCATAAGCCACAACTTCCTGGTCCTCAGAGTCCCATCCATTTATGCCCAGTGTATGAGCTTGATTGACTGCACTCATCTCTAAACCAGAGATCAAGGTGAGGCATTCTTGGCTGGATGGTTTGAATACCTGTGGGGGATTTTTAATTGAATCACAGATGACTCAGGGAAACCCAGGAAGAGGTAAGACTTGGGAAGTGAAAAGGAAAAAGACCAGTGATTGGCTGTCATCTTGGTGAATCTGAGGTTTCAAAACTCACAGCTTCTAAGCCCAGCTGCTATGCTCAGTCTGTGTAGTGTTTGCCAGGTCCCAAATGTCTCCCGCACTGCGCTAGTGGCCTGTCATTCTCAATAGCTGCCTATAAAAGACCCTACTTAGCTCCTAACTCCTACCAACACCAGATGCAATGTGGGTGAACTAAAAATTCTCATCACTTTTACTCTTCATAGATATTACAGAAAGAGTTTGATAAAGTTATCTGAGGCTAACAAGTCAATTGTAAGACAGTGTAGAAGGCCAGCTCATGAACTTAAAAATCTAATATGATGTTCATTATGATACAGTAGGAAAACAAACTGGAAGTGATATTTCTATACATAGAAACATGCCATACATACACAAAGAAATAGAAAAATATTTTTAAGAGGAAATCATTCTTCCAATAAGATGCATTCACTCCTGATTGTTACAGTATTAGTCACAATAGCCAAAGTATGAGGCTGCTGGCACAAAAACACAACTCCCACTACAAAGGGAGTAAGAGAGCTTATTCCAGAGCCAACATGGGTGATCATGGCCCCAGGACCTAGGTTTGGTTTCCTCCAAATACCATTCCTCAGTGAGGTAGCAGTTTCATGAACTTTTCACAGAAATAGAACAAAGAAAACCATAAATCAAGACCCTTTTCAAACACATCGGTGGGTACATCAAGTAGGCAGGTCACATAACAAGACAGACAGAACACTGCTATAGGCCTCAGATTTGAACTTAGTCTTCTGATTGGTGGAAAACTAGGGTTTTGCTAATACATTCCAAAGGTTTTTAGCCATTTGTCATAGGATGCTAGGCCTGACACAGGGGTTAGCAAGAAACGGGGGCTAAAGATAGCCCAAGATAAGTTGGGATTAGGCTCCGGACTTGCAACATCCCGGATCCTCCACAGCCACTGAGGCTGTAGTCAGCTAACCAGCCTTGCAGACTCAACATCTTTCCAGGAGTTGTGGCTGCAGCGCCAACCCAGATGCCCTTCAGCAGAAGCAACAGAACATGGTGTAGTTACACAGTGGAATATCACAACATCATGAAGAAGAATGCAATCTTGCCATTTGCAGTGATTTGCAGTGATGTGGGAATAACAGAGGAAATGTTGATGGAGATATTGACCCAGAAAAATAAGAATCACGTGTTATTTAACTGGAAACTGGTCAGTCTGATTGGTACATTATGGAATGGAATAGCAGACATTAGAGATGGAGGGGAGAGGACAGAGAGAACAGGAAGAGATTAAGGGAAACTTTAGGGACAAGGAAAGGTGGTGAACAGAAGTGAGACAGGACAGCAATCCTGGGCCGAAGAATGATGGAGAGACACAAACACTATACATGTATGCATATAAAAAAAAGCACCCACTCAAAACCTCGTTAATTTTTAACAAATCATGTGTGGTAGAGAAGATATAAATAAGGGTGGGGGTGTGGCTCACTTGCTAGAGAGCTCTCCTAGCACACGAAACCCTAGGTGTGAACCTGAGCACCACATGAGCCAGTCAGGTGACAGCCCTGTGATCACAGCACGTGGGCAGAGGAAGCATGAGGATCAGTCGTCCCAGGACAGCGTGTGGCACAGCGGATTCCCAGTCAGGTGATGGCCCTATGATCACAGTACGTGGGCAGAGGAAGCATGAGGATCAGTCGTCCCAGGACAGCGTGTGGCACAGCGGATTCCCAGGTTAGTCTGGGAAACAAGAGATCCTGTCAAAAACAGACAAAATAACACGTATTTTTTTTTGTTTTTTTTTTTTAAAATCAAATAACATATGAGCCAGAGAGATGGCTCTGTTGGTTAAGGTACTTCCAACGTTAACCTGGCGACCTGGGCTTCATCCCCTAGGACTTGCATGGTAGAGGAAAGGAACTGACTTCTGAAATCTACACACATGCTGTGGCACAAGCACATGCATGCACACACATGCACATGTACACATAGTAGGGCCAGGGAAAGAGTAAATAAATGTAAAAAGAAAAACACTGTTCAGCCAAAAATTTTTAATATACCAAATGATAGCACTAATGAAGTTAAGAACCATACAAAAATACCCTTTAATTCTGAAAACCAATGATGTAAACCTGTAATCAGAGAACCGAGACTATAGCTTATGGTAAGGTACTTGGCTAGCAACACACTGAAAAACCTCTGGATCAGGGAGACTCTCACTCAAGTCTTGGGATAACACGACCCCCCAGGAACTCATGAGAGACCATCCTTGCTGCAATCACACAAGGTTTATTGACAAGTACCAGAGCTCTGGTGCCGAGACTCATAGCCCACGCAGGGGAGGAGTTTGACCCCGAGTAG
>JAQHUG010000051.1:996914-1022528 GCA_028555095.1 Dicrostonyx torquatus | reverse complement strand
CTGTGTGTATGCCTGCAGGCCAGAAGAGGGCACCAGATCTCATTACAGATAGTTGTGAGCCACCATGTGGTTGCTGGGAATTGAACTCAGGACCTTTGGAAGAGCAGGCAATGCTCTTAACCTCTGAGCCATCTCTCCAGCCCAAAGATGCATTTTTTAAGAGATCTCGGGCACCTGCGAGCATAATTCCTTTTACTAGTTTCTTGTGTATTATTCTCACAACAATTCATGTAAAAACAAGTATGCATGGGATATATAGAGAGAGTATACTCTCAAACACACATGCAGCACTGTGTCTGCTTTACCAACTCCACTTAGGTTTCCTTTTCTCAGCACAGAGCTTTGTAATGCCCGCTAGTACTCTACCTGAATGCACACAATTGTGAACACTGTTCCCGCTTCCCTGTTGGACTAGTGGGCAATACTTACATTCTTAGTGTTTTCATAGAAACATGTGCATGTAGAGGGCATGTGCCCTGGCTAACATACTTGATAGCCAGGAAGAAAAAAATTTTAATTAGTTTTTAAGTCATGAGGAAAATTACAGTTTTTTTTTTTAAGACTATCAAAACTTTTTGTCAAAGTGGGCATGGTGGGGCACTCAGGAGGCAGAGGCAGGTGGATCTCTGTGAGTTCAAAGTCAGTCTGGTCTACAGAGTGAGAGCTTGCCGCAAAAAATAAGTAAATGCTTACTTTATTATCAAAACATGGCCAGCATTATGGGTCCACAGGTAAGGACACTTGCCTGGCGACTTGAATTCAATGGCTGGGATCCACATGGAGGAAGAAAAGAATGGATTCCCTAAGTTGTGCTGACTTCCACGTGTGCTATGCCACAGTCTCCTCCCAACAAGTAATGGGAAAATTTAAAAAGCTTTTAAAATTTGTCAAAACATTAAAAATTGTCAGCAACAAAGACATTGCATTTAAAAGCAGTGAAACTAGTATTAATTTAATACAATGTACAGTAATTTAAAACATTAGAAATGGGGCTTAGCAGTTAAGAGCATTGGCTGTTCTTTCAGGGGACCTAGGGTTCAGTTCCCAGGACCAACATGGCAGCTCACAACTATTTATAACTGCAGTTCCAAGGGATCTGACACCTTCTTGTGGCCTCCATAGGCACTGCATGTATGTAGTACACATAAATATATGTGTAGAAACATACTTACATAAGTATTTAAAACATTAGATATGCTAAGAAAGTGTTATTTTATTTTATTAATAACAATTTATGTTTATAACAATTCAAGAATGAAGAAAAAAATTGTTATGTCAGCAAGGCGTGGTGGGATGTGCCTTTATGGTTCTTATACAACTGAATAAAAGGCCTACAGCACAAAACTTTTCTTCTCTCTAATTTAGTAAAAACAAAACTTATCCCCTACTTAAAACAGTTTATGCTGTGTATTTTTAGCTTCTGGAGAAAGTTTTGCAGGTACTCTGACACCCCCTCTGTAAACAGGAAGCCTCTGTAGCAAGGGTCCAACAGTGTGTGTGGCAAAGCCTGCCTGGGCTCATGAAAGGTGGTGAACAGACGGTTTGCTGTGGCTTCCTTCAGTAACTTCAGTATAGTGCTGATATTCACCATCCCTCTCCACAGAGAATCTCAACTTCTTGATAAGGATGTGGATCATGGTCACATAATCTAGCTCAATGCAGACAGAGTACTCACCTCCCAGCACACGAGATCTAGGGCCTCGGTGTGTGGAACAGACTGCATGGCTGCCTACTAGTTCTTCCAATGAACACCTTGCTAACCGCTCTTTTCTCATTTAGACATTCCTAGTGGACTTGCTGGGATAGCTTCCATACTATTCAGGAAGCTCTGCACTGACTGGCATGGGATGGTCTTGTTCACAGTCAGGCACCTTCTGTAACTGAAGCATTTACACCATGCTCGAGTGCCGCCCTCATTCTACATCTCCATTCTGTTCAGATGGTCAGTGACCATGATGCCGACTGGGACATTAACGGAGGTCACCTAGACTTCCCAACAGTCTATTTGCCTCTGACTGCTGTCACCAGCAGAGTCCATCTACAAGACATCTGAAAGTGCTTAACTCTGATAGTACAGCAATGAGGTTAGACCATGGATATAAAGGTGACCCAGTGAGCTATAAGGGTCAAGTACCAATAGGTCTGATTACTTATCCATATTCCACCAATGAAACAGACCACACCACTGTCAGATTCCTTCATAATTATTGGTTCCACACTGTCAAACATATCTCCTACCTAGAATAGCTATGCCAGAAGTAGGAATCAAGAACTCAAGCAGTCCATGAAAGCCAATACTGCCTATAAAGAGTATGAACTGAAAGTCAAAAGCAATCAGTTCAGCTATGACGTTATGGGTTGTTTTGTTTGGGTAAAAGCTATAAAACTCTTCAGTGGGGGTCCCTGAGGGAGAAAGCTCCTGATAGCACTATACTCCAAAGTGCAGCAGGGTCTCTGAGATGCTGATCTTCAGTGTGTGGCTGAGAAAATGAGGGTGCCCAGGCTTGTGATCCTCTTGCCCATATAGGCAGTTTGACCACAGTACAAGCACACCATGCTGCAAACAGTAAAATGGTTCTATAGCTTTGAAGTCTTCTTGTTATTAACAGGAAATACAATTTGATAGTATTTTCTGACTATTATTGTTCATTGTCACATCAACTAATTTGGTAGAGAACTTCCCACAGAAGCTGAAGTGGCAAGTGGTAAGTTTGCTACACTTAAAACTAGATTGTGCCTGGTTCCTGAACCCCTCAAAGTGGTGTCTGTTCATCCGCCATATCAAACAGCTGGTGCCCACATGTCCCTTTCTCCGCCTCTAATAACAGCTAGTACTCACACATGGCCTTGAGACTGTCCGGGGAGCAGTGAAAATGTGCTGTCACACTTCACACTGCAGCCTTCCTAGTGACCTTATCATGTTGGATCACAGCACCTAATTCAAACCTTCAGGCATTCACCACATCGGTCATTTAGTACTTGAGAAAGTACACTACCAAGGCCCCAGTGAGACCCATAAGACACCAGCACAGGTATGTCTTCTGGGCACACCCCTAGGATTCATCCTGTCCTAGGATTAGAAGAAGGTAGAACCCTTTTCTAGGAAGGTATCCTGGAGCCCGGGAGGCAGGACTCCCCTCCAGAAGACCGTGATTGTGTGTGTTTGTGTGCATGCACAGGAACAACACACACACACAGGAACAGGATACTGAGAGTCTCACCTGCCCTTCTGTAGCCTACTCTGATGGGGTGCATTCACTTCATGTGTATAAACAGACAACAAACAATCTGTACCAAACCTGCTGGTGTTCCTACTCTTTCATGAAGCATGTACATATTCCTTTGGTGCTCTCAAAAAAAAAAAAAATCTCTGGAGCCAAGTGGTTGTGGCGCTCACCTTTAAACCCAGCACTCGGGAGGCAGAGGCAAACAGATCTCTGAGTTTGAGGCCAGCCTAGTCTACAAGAGCTAGTTCCAGGATAGGCTCCAAAGCTACAGAGAGAAACCCTGTCTCAAAAAAACCAAAAAGTCTGACTTTGAAGCATTCCTCTTGGAGTTCTATGCTGGTGGAGAGGAGACACTGGTCATAGCTTCCACAGCTGTCCAATGTGCTGCTGTGCCAAGACAATGTCACCCCACAGTCACCCTTGTTATCAGCAGACTGCGGTTTTCCAAGCTTGCATGTGCCTACCTGTCTCATGTCCTCAGAATCATTTATAATATGCTTTCTTTTCCAAACTCAACTAGAAATATGATCAGCATTTCCTGTTTTTTTTTTTTGGTTTGGTTGGGTTTTTTCTTTTGAAATTCATTTAAATCAAAAATAAGTTTCCTGATTACCCACCAGTGCCCAGCCATATCTCAAGTGTTTCACTATGCTAGCATCCTAGGCTAAGATGCTCATTTGTGCACCCAAACACTTTTTTAAACAACAGTTCCATCTTATAGGCTGTCTCTAGGAATACGGCTCATCTTAAGTATCACTAGAAAGAGACTATAGCTCAAATGCACATGCTGGGCACAATTCTCTCCAGTTCTACTCAACACAGCCTGGACATGTGTATAGTTCAGGCTTCTGGTCTTACAGATAGATGAGCCTCTGCCATCTTGACAGCAGGAACATCCTCGTGCACTAGTCTCCACACTTCCAGAGCTCAGCTTCCCACACTTCTCAAGCTCTATACCTACCAGAGATCTGGGCCACACCCTCAATTTGTACTGCTAGTAGTTGCTTTTCTTTCGTGGCATTTTTTTAAAGTTCTCATTATATATGAATTGCATAAAACAGTCTAAAAAAAATTTTTTTTTTTTTTTGGTTTTTCGAGACAGGGTTTCTCTGTAGCTTTGGAGCCTGTCCTGGAACTAGCTCTTGTAGACCAGGCTGGCCTCGAACTCACAGAGATCCGCCTGCCTCTTCCTACCTAGTGCTGGGATTAAAGGCGTGCGCCACCACCGCCCGGCTTTTATTTGCATATTGTTTGTGGCAATATTTAAAGTTCATTTTCCACACATAATATTTTGAGGCTAATTCAACCTACTAATTGCTCAAGTAAGCTAATTTTAATACTAGTCTAAGTAAATAAAATCAGGGAATTATATCCATTATAAAAGGTTATATGAGTAAAATTCAATGCATAAATAAGTGCTGTTTAAACAGTGTCCTGAGAATTGAATGCAAACCAACTTCACACAGACATCTAGTACTAACCTTGCTGTCCATCAGGCATGGTCACAATGATGGGCTGACCCATCCCACTGGTTGGAATGGAGTGCAAGTTTCCCAGTTGGATTCCATCTGTAACTATCGTGATGACTTGCTGACCCCCTGAGCTAACTACTTGCTGAATTGCACCATCGACAGATTCTGCGGTAACCACTTCCTCTGTGGCCACTACTAGAAGGGGAAAAGAAAGTAAAAATCATTCAATATGAATATAAATTCATTTTTTTGTCCGTGTCTTTCATACAGGACAAGTTTACATGGTTTTTAAATGTCATTGCCAAAGGTAATATAGACATCTATGTAAGTAGTTGGTTGAAAGTTTTACAATTTATAATTGAGTCCCAACCACCTTTTTATGACAGCATTTTAATAATCTTCACTCCTCTGTATCTTCTTCACACGAAGTACAATATAAGATCACTGACTAATAACAAAGGTTACAGCTACCTAATGAAATGACTCAACTCCGCCAGGTGATGGTACGCACAACCTTAATCCCAGCACTCGGGGGGCAGAGGCAGGTGGATCTCTGTGAGTTTGAGGCCAGCCTGGTCTACAAAGTGAGTTCCAGAACAGCAAAGGCTACACAGAGAAGCCCTGTCTCAAAAAAAAGACTTAACTCCAATGAGAACTTTATGATTACACGCTAGACACACTTATGTATCAAGGGACATGCAGAACAAACAGGATTCCCTTTTGGACAAAGTGAACAAAAATGGAGTTGCTACTGTATGGCTGTGTGTTAACTTTTGCACAACCAAGCCCCCAACTATGCTCTCAATAATTTCTAAGAGGTGCACAGAGAGTTCTTCTGACAGTTTGCCTTTGGCATTGCCTAAGTAAAAGAATACAAAATCTCAAGTTGGTATGTCAAAACTTCTTCCCCCCAGGCAATCCTACACTGAGCCCCAAAAATGTGTGCCTAAAGACATGCTAATTGGCATTCCTAACAGCTTCACAGTAGAAACTGTAAGGTAAAACAAGAAACAACCACATACTCGCTGGCAGTAAATAAGCTATGGCCATCATACAGTGGAATACAACAAGGTCACTAGAATAACTTTACACTAGTCATGTGTAAAACATGGATGAAAGTAACAAAACCGCTGTAAGCAATGAAAACATGTTCTACCTGCCTTCCTCTTATGAACCGAGGAAGGTTCTCCTGGAGTGAACTTTATAAAATTCTGTAATAACACATTTAAGAGGGAGTAGAAAAGGGAAAGGTTTTGACGAAGAGTGACAATTAACTAACACAAAGGGTCACAACACGAACCCAGAATACCCCAAAATGCAAACGAACTTTTGAGAGTTCTCATTATTTTGTTTGCAATACTAAGCAATAAGTACACTTTATTAGCAAGCACATGAGACGATTTCAGGAAAACAGCCACGAGATAACACAGAGAGCACACAGGGGAGCAATACATCCAGCAGAATAACTATTCATGTTTCCAATGCACCACCTACTGCTTTGATTTCTTTTAAACATCCATATGAAAAAGAAAGGCTCGCTGGTTGAATACTAAGTAAAAGTATTACTATTTAAAAGCTTCAGCATATGTAAGAAACTTCTGATGTCACAACAGTCAAGGCTCAACTCAAAAACTTTCATCTTTGCACTGTTAGCAGTGACTGCCATTAAAATAATAGGTCCTACCTTTCATCTAAAAAGCTCTTTTAAGTTGTGTAATGATAAAGTATGTATGAAAAAATTAAAAGGAAAACAATTATAAAAGACAAAGTACACATCCCTTACCTAGAGAACAATCTAATAGCCAAATGTTGGAACATGTAAGAAAAAACAACCTTAAAACTCCAGAAGACTGTAGATATAAAGTGTGTACGTGTGTGTACAAATTGGCTTAATAAAAGGTAACTGTAATATCATAAATATTCATTGATCTAATATAAAAGTCAAACTATAATGAGGAGAGCCAAACAATGTCTGTGCCTTTGAGGTTAAATTACCATGCCATAAGCTGAATTAAGGCCAGTAAAACATTCACTGAAAACTACCAAGACTGAACACTTTTATGTAGAAATATTTACATGAAATAAAAGCTACATTACAGAAAAAAAAAATTTTGAAGGTGGAATCCTATAATCTAACCTAAAATTAAGAACAAAGAAAAGTAAAACCAAAAAGACTCACATGACCCAGTAACTCACTCTTATTCCTATTCTGGAATAGACCAAAAACATAATGCATAAAAATTTCCTGCTATAACCTTCACTTTGAGAAAGAGAATTTTCAATGGCCACTAGACACTTTATATCTTTCAAATACATCTAGCAATTATAAATTTTTAAATAGAAAAAGAAGGGAAACATAGATTTCTATTTAATCAAGGTATGTAACTGGGCCACAGAGAGAGCAGAGAAAAGTCGTAGGACTACAGGCTAGGGCTACAAAACAAAGGCTATGAAAAGCTACTGGGGTGGTGTGTGTGGCACATGTGTATGTACAGGCACGCACACCCATGTGTGTGCAAGCCAAGGAGTCAGGGCAGGTTGTCAGATGTCTTCCTCTACAGCTGGTCACCTTACTGGCGAAAAACAGGGTGTCCCACTGAACACAACTTCACCTTTTTGGCTGGCAAAACAGCTCTTTGGATCTACCAGCTAGCTCTTTTTTTTTTTTTTCTTTTGTTTTTTTGAGACAGGGTTTCTCTGTAGCTTTGGAGCCTGTCCTGGAACTAGCTCTTGTAGACCAGGCTGGCCTCGAACTCACAGAGATCCGTCTGCCTCCGCCTCCTGAGTGCTGGGATTAAAGGCGTGTATCACCACCGCCCGGCCCAGCTAGCCTTTTTAACAGTGGTTTTTATACTGTTTCATTCATTAAGATTTTTCTAATATTCTTACCTAATACTGCCAAAATTAAATTTATAAAAATGCAAATTCATATTTATCTACTCTATGCAAACAAGTCACAAAATGGCAAAAAACCAAGGGCCAAAATGGGCAAGCACATGTTTAATGTGACCCATACAAGTTTTCTTTTCATTTTGTTACTAAAATTTAGCATTTTTATGCATTTATTCTCTTGGTTTTGTCTTCTCTTGTTTCTTTGAGACAGTATCATACTGTGTAGCCCAGGCTGAAACAGAATTTATGATTCCCCCTGCCTTAGCCTGGGATGCTGGTATTACAGGAGTACAGACCATGCCTGGTTTAATTTTTTTTAAAAAAAAGAAAAACATCTAGATTTTTTTTCTAGTTTCCCATGTAAACAAAGGTTCTGGCAAGATGGGACACATTACCACACTCAGGGCGAGCCAAGCAGTGGATGCTCATCCCACTTCACAGTATCTGAAAAGAACTTCTCCACCTCAGTCCTCTGTCAACCTCCTGCCTCTGCAAGCCCTTGGATTTCTACCTTTCCTTCCTTACTATATTTAGTAAAAAATGGGATCAGGATATTGAGTCACACTGGTGGCTGATAGAAAAATAAACATAAGAAGTAGCAACTTTATTAATAAGAAATAAGACAATAACAAGAAACGTAGCCAACTAATTCTGAACAAACTGCAGAGGTAGACACAAACTCTAAGTAAAGACTCTAGTCTACTAACGGATTCCAACAGCACTGCACAGAGGAAGCCCTGACAAGGCAGACTATGGAAAGGTCAGTGCACAGATCTCACTTGTCCTCTAACCTGGAGTTTCTGAAGAATTGGACAACGGG
This sequence comes from Dicrostonyx torquatus, assembly GCA_028555095.1. NCBI lineage: Eukaryota > Metazoa > Chordata > Mammalia > Rodentia > Cricetidae > Dicrostonyx > Dicrostonyx torquatus. The sequence continues at coordinate 1,014,117 of JAQHUG010000051.1, read as the reverse complement.
GCAGACGCCTCAGCTAAGGCAGCTAATGTAGCTAATACTGATGTAGAGGAGTTCCCAAACTGCACAGCAGATACTCCTGTTTCATCTACAAGAGAAGAAAAGAGATTTAAATCAGGGTGCTTAACCCAATGCATCCTGCTCTTCTACATCCACTCAAGTCTTAACTAACACTGGACAGCATCAGCGCTGTAATGTTGTCACACACTGTAACACTGCCTTTCTTCAGATTCATCTACCTCAGAAGGATGGAGACTGGGAGAGCAGATGTTTATTCTTACCCTCATTGTCCAACAGTCAGTCCTTCCTTAAACTGATGAACCTACTACTGTTTAACATCCTAACAGCTGTCCTACATGCATCTCAATACCTGTTGCCTTGGATGAATTTTCTGAAGATACCAGACCTGTTAGGTTCACCACCCCTCCAGGTCCAATGATGAACTGTGGTGTGGCAGTGTGTATTGTCACAGTGTCAGGACTCTCCGGGTTGGTATTGATTTGGTTCTGCATAGCAATCTAGGGAACAAATTATCACAATATTTTCAGAATTACAGGCAGCACATGTGGGACAGGCTTTCAATGCAGTACATAAATACACATATGAAGAAGCAGTCTCTTAGAAGAGTCACACAATTCAATGGGAAGACTTGCTAATGAAGCACCGAGAGTGCAGCTCTAAGTATAGGTGTGAACTCACATCCTATAGCCTTCTGTTGAGTGACAGCAAACCCCACTGGAGGAGAAATTAGTATCTGAAAGGTGCCTACAGAACACAGAAAATCTATGCATTGAAAGGTAGTCTACTGTTCTGTCAAATTAAATTATTTCTATCACACTAGGCAATATATAACATGACATATTAAAGTATGACGTTCCCATTTAATTGTTCTCAATCTTTAAATCCCAACCCTTAAATTGTATTCCTAGATATGAAAAATGAGAAGAGTTAACGTAAAACTCATTATTTCCCAGCACATAGTACATCTCATAACTAAGTTGTGGAGTTCAATAAAGTCAGGTGATCTTAGTTCTACTGAGAACAGAACAAGAAGACAAGCAAGAAGGAATCCTGCAAACACAACTATGTCTACAATAGTTGTTTTGTTTTTACAGAGGGTGAAAAAAAAAAGAAAAGAAACCAGAATAAAAGACTGTATCACAAAACCTCGACAAAGTTTTGTGTGTCTGCTTTGGTACCTACTGCTTGTGCCACTGGAAGTGTTAGCCCTATCGAGGGGCTGAAGGAAAAGACAGGGTTAAAAGGAGGAGCTGCCTAGGGAAATTCCCAAAAGCTGCACCATGAGAAAAAAGGATAAAAGGGGAAGGGGTTACCTGGACAGGAATCAAACCCAACTGGGAATCACTTCAGCCTTTAAACTAAAGTAAACCTTTTCATCCACATCCCTGGACAACTAGGCCCAGACAAATAAAAGCTCTATATAGTGAGACATACCAGCTTGCTAGATCCCAACTTACATTTTAAAAAATTTATACATAATGTTAGACAAAGTAGATTTAAAATAAAGAGGGTTCAGTGAATAAAGGAACTTGCCACAGAAGCTTGCAGACCTTAGTTCAGTCCCCAGAACCCACGTGAAGACGGAGAGGTGACTCCAGTTACTCTCTAACCACCCCACACCTGCCCCCACATCATGCATAATCAATTTTAATTTTTTAAACAGACAAAAATAGATTATAAAAAGATTGTATCACTCATCAAAGGAACATTAATTCCTGAGTCTTTATAAAGTAGCTTACAACTGATTTGATAAAACATGATATCCAAATGTGCGACAAAATAATGTAAATGTCTAGAAGGGGAATTCAGAAACAGAGAGCACAGATGGTTAGCACCTCATCTAACTTCCTAGAGTACAAACAGTAATGAATAGAGAGGAAGTGGAGAGAACAAGGCCATTCAAAAGAACTGAATCCAACAGGAGAAGCTACGAGACACAGAGCACCCATCTGTAAGCTGCCTTTCATGTTTTCTTAAACTCAAAGCCAAGTTACCTGTAATATCTCTGCTAAATCTTCATTTCCATTGTCTATTGAAATATCAAATGCAGTTTTACAAAATTTACTCTGCGTGTGTACATCAGCACCATATTTGATTAAAAGTTCCACCACCTCTTGATGATTATGTTCTGTTGCCCAATGCAGAGCTGTCATCTTTAACATATCCTTTGCATTGACGTCAGCACCATGCTAAAAAATATTTCAAAATCAGTAATATTTCAAGATATGAAATATAAAGAATCCCTGATATGAGACTATCAGCCACAATGCTTCTACACAAGAAAAAGGACCATTAATTTTTTTGGGAGGGGGTTAATATATGTTATTAATATATGTTAGCAATCATCCGTTATCTGTGACCCAATCGTTTTTCTATCATGATGGTTTTCCTAGCTACTTTCCTTTCTTGAAATAAGACAATTATGTTTTTAGCTACTCAATTAGGAGCACAATGGGCTAGAGTGGCCTTTCAGGTAAACGGCAGCACTGAGGTTTTCTCTGGAACATTTTAATGGTTTTTGGTGGGTAATCCTATCATCCCTCACAATTAAATATACCCTCTGCATTCAAATCAAGCACAACCCAAGGAGTCAAAAGGAAGTTGTCTGGGGCAAGGAAAGGCTGGCTATTCAGCACACTTCAGCTTCAGGTACAGGCATGGGAGCACTTTGTGTAAATAAGCGCTGGAACTCAGTAACAAATAGAATATGAAACATGCACCGGCAATGATTTCTATTCTGCTCTCATGTTGAAATGATAATGTTTTAAACACACTAAATTAAATATTAAAATGAGTTTTTACTTTTTTTGTTTTGTTTTTTCGAAACAGGGTTTCTCTACATAGCTTTGGAGCCTGTCCTGAAATTCACTCTGTAGACGAGGCTGGCCTCGAACTCACACAGAACTGCCTACATCTTTCTTCCAAGTGCTGGGGTTAAAGGCATGCGCCACCACTACCCAGTGAATTTTTATTTTTTAACGTGGCTTTAAAAATACTAGGATTACATGTAATTTGTCCTCTAGATTTCCTTGCATTTCTTTCATATGGGTTCATCTATAGGTTAGTATGAAAAGGGTTAAGAATAAAGGTTGATATAAGAATAAGAATCTTCTGTGTGACCTAACATCTAGATGACTAAAGATAATTTAATTACTTATTAATCTGCTTGCTAGTCATCCAAGACTATTCTTCCCTGCGTAGGATTCTGACTGAATTAAGAAGTTCTTCACCCAAAGGACTGACTTTCAATAGTTGGCAATTAACTGAGAATACACCTACAGGAAGATTTTTCCCTACAAAGAAAACTTTAAGGCAATATTCATTTGACAGACTTATACACATCAATAACAAACGCTCTATCACACAAAAAATAAAAAGTAGGCACTTAATAAAACTCTTCCCTTTTTTCATCTGGATTCAAAATCTAAGTCCAAAAAGAAGACATACCTTAAGCAAAACCTCTACTATGCTGGCATGGCCCTCAGAAGCTGCCATGTGCAATGGTGTCCGGTCCACTTTGGTCCTGGCATCCCTACTTACACCGGCTCGGAGAAGTACCTCTGTGGTAGAGTAATGCCCATACTGTGCGGCCAGATGAAGTGGAGAAGTTCCCAACTATAACACAGGAACACATGCATACACATGCAGAAAAAAGAAACTCCAGTTTTTAGCTGATTTTAATATACTTTTACTATAAACTATATTTTTAAACAGTGATGCATATTACATTGTGTATTTGAATTACTATGTAATTCATACATCAAAAGAAATTACTCAACTCAGGCTTTTATCTTCCCAAGCCCTCAAGAGGCCCCACACATGTATCAGTGTGGAAAGGTCAGTGGTCTCTTTCATTCAATTCTCTTCTTGCCGCTCCTTTCCCTTTCTTTACAGTTAGTTAGACAAGGTCTCAAATTTGAAATCCTGCCTCAGCCTCCTAGCTCTTTATTACTAACAGAAAAACAAACTTAATTAATTTTATTAAAAATTAGAGCTAATTATGACCTGAGAATTAAGAAGAGCTTCATATCAGAGAGTTATATCCAGATAGGTGAAGTTTAGGTTACATTATATTACATGCATTAAGAAGCACAGAAAAGGCCACTAATTCCAATTGCCAGTCAATGACGTTAAAAGAGCTATTTCACCAGAACATCAACTTTGCCAGGCTGTCATTGTTAGATAGCAACTGTTTTAACTTTTTGTTTGTTTTAATTTATGTGTATGAATGTTTTGCCTAAATGCATGCAGGTGACATAGCCCCTAGAACTGAAGTTATAGATGGCTATGAGCCAACAAGTGGGTACACAAAATTGAACCCAGGTCCTCTGCAAGAGCAACAAAGAGTACTTAACCACTGAGTCATCTCTCCAGACCACCACCTTAGTTTTTAAATCACTTTCTATGGACCGCATTGCTCTAAGACCTTCATTTACTGGTTTCATAGCACGGGTACTATTATTACCTTGATACGACAGTAAGGAACCTGAAGTACAGAGAGGTCACCAATTTGCCTAAAGCCACACAAGTGACATAATACAAAGCAAACCTTAAAATAAATATTTTATTACAACAAAAAAATCATTTATTTTATAGAGGTTTTAACATACCCTCACAGATCAAAGGTAAGATTGTTGAATAACCCTTTTTTCATGCTTTGTTGTATTTTTATATAACTGGCCTTTCCTCTACTCTCAAACTCTATATTTAATGAAAACCTTTAACAGTACACTGAAAACCCACTGAGATTTACTCAGTGAAGTACTGAGGTCTACTTTGTATTTCTATTGTTATTCTTGATATTTTTCCTTTTTGGTTCATATGCAAAAAAAAAAAGTAACATGCATACTTACATGTAGTTTCAATAGTTAATGTCTGTAAAGTCAACACCAGAGTCTGCAAGGACAACCTGTCTAGTAATTTAAGTCCTCCTACATGTTGCTCTCCGATCATAATAAGCCCTTATCTTCGTCAGGTAAATGCTACTCAAAAAAGAAGTGATTTTGGTATGTATGTGTGTGTGTGTGTGTGTGGTGTAGTTCTAGGGATCCAAACCAAGGCCCTAATACTTACATGGCAAGCATTTGACACACTAAGCCGTCTCCCTAGACCCTACTCAGAATTTTCTGACAAGCATTGCTTTTATTTTTATCAATTACAAATCCTTAAATGTGCAGTTTGATTCTTTACTAGAATCCTACCACATGTACTTCTGATTTTTCAACTTAATATTATGTTTACAAAATGTTAATGGGCATAAATATAGTAATTAACTTGCTCTACAATATTCCACTCCATGAAAAAGCTGTAGACTAATCAACCGATGATCACTGCTTTGTTAACTCTTTGTTATTATAAACAATTCTGCTACAGAGGGTCTTCTAGTAACTTAAGCGCATAACCAAGATTTCATTCGATATTCTAGCTCAACTGATACAAATGGCACATACATATTAAAATTTCCTAAGCACTGTCAAACTGTCCTCCAAAATGGCTACATCAGTTCACCTTTGTACCACCTCCTCACTGATGCTGGTCCTACTTTTCATTCACTGGGAGCTGACCACCATTTCATGTCTACTGGCCATCCTAACTTTATCTTGGTGAAGTGCTACTCTGAGTCACCTGTCAGTCCATTCCTGACTCACAGGAACTCCTATATACACAGAGTGGACACTAATTCTTATTTACAATCCTTCTTCCTGGATGTACTACAGCACCATGATGACATATCTAGTATGCACTTTCTTTAAAAAAAAATTATTTATCTTATGTGTATGAATGTCTGCATGTATGTCTGTATACCACATTATATGCAATGCCTGTAGAGTTCAGAAGAATCCTCTGGAACTGAAGATTCAGGCAGTCATGAGCTGCCATCTAAGTGCTGAGCAATAAACCCAGGTCCTCCTCAAGGGCACCAAGTGTTCTTAACCAGAGACAGCTCTCTAGCCTCATAGGCATACATTTTCAACAAGTTGACTGCTATAAATTTGTGGGTACTTATCAACTGGAAATCCTAGGCAACTGAACTTCAATCTGCTTCACCCTGATCCACACTCATTTTGTGGGTCTTCTAATACTGATGAGCACTGGGCTGTTTCCAGCTTTGCTACCGTGGAAAATGTTCATTTTGTGGGTCGGTGTCTCTCACCACTCCTGATATCACATTCTGTGTGTCCACATTACACGCTGGGTTTCCTACAATCGGCTCTAAGTTGTCTGCAGTTGTCTCTGACTAGTTACAGTCCTCAGCAGGTCTGTCTCCACCGTCAGGTTGTTTCAGTAAGACATTCAAGCTGCTCTGTGTTTCAGTGTTACTTACTCAACTGCTCGCTTCCTTGAAATTTCAATAGTAGATATAAAGTTGGAATTTTAAAAAGTAGACTTCTCAGGGGACATGCATTTGCTTCTGCGAGGGACCGGAGTGAAAGAACCCTAGCACAAAGGAACTGTACATTCACTCCTCAGCCTAGAGTTTCTCAGGGACACAGGTGTTTAACTTCAAATGCACAAGGCATGGCTTGTGACCCCAAACTCCCTTCAATAACATTTTTTGCTCTCCCTCAACGCTGGTTAACATCGGGCCATTTACTTGCAGTGCCCCACACAAGAGCAGGGAGAAGAGGAGGGAAGAGATGGGGGTAATCTGAGACAGCCTGAATGCTGCAAGTGCAGTTCTTGGGACTGTCCCCCAGAATTTAGCCCCTGAGCACTCCCAGACCTTTGTCTTCAGTACCCCATGATGGTGAGCTAGGGGAACCAGCAAGGAAACTAAATTCAGCAAAAGTTCTTAGAGAATGAATTCTCTGCATTCCAGGTTACTGAATGTGTTTTGGGTTCACTTTTTATTCTCAGCAAAGCACTCAAGATTTCCTTGAAAATATTTAGTGAAATATTTTCTTAATTTCTGATACAGACAATGCTGCATCTTAACTGATACAGACAAATGCTGAAATACTTAGAGGAATTCCTGGGATTTGCTTTAAAATAACACAAAGGAAGTTCATGGAGGAACAAGGCTTACCATGATTTGGTGGATTTTGAAGTTAGATGCAGGAATTTATGTTTGTATAAAATTTTCCAAAACAGACAAAAAAATTATTTTACATGAAAAATTTAAAAAGAACAAGGAAAAAGACAAAAAAAATTAAAAACCAGAATTTTCTTGTTATCAGTGATTAGGTTAATACAGATTCCCAACCTTCCATGCTCCTAAGGCCATCCCTTTTGCCTCGCCCTCAGAAATGAACAGGTGTCTTCTGCCTTCTCCTCAATGCCTCTTATGCAGCACCAAACTCTTTCCTTTCCTTCCCTCCTACCCGGTTGGTCACACATTCTCTCTCAGACAGGGGCTCACTATGAAGCTTTGCCTACCCTTGGAATTCACTATGCAGACCCACGTGCCTCTGTCTCCCTGATCACATTTCTTACAGTTTCTCAAGCAGCAACAGAAAGGCAAGCTTCTTTTTTCAGGAGCAGTTAAATCCCCATCTTCACTACATTGTGAATTATCGATTCTCTCCCTGTTAATCATATTATCTTTGAACTGAATCCAAGCAGCTATATATGTAATCACACCAAACTAGTATAGTTCAAAGTCTTTAAAACAAAACAAGCTTTATTCAGAGATATCGAATGGATAAGACTATTATCAAGAAAACAATATGAGCAATGTGTTCATTTAAAAGATAATTAGGAACTGGAGCACGTGGCTCAGCCATTGAGAGTATGCACTTCTCTTGCAGAGGACCCAATTTCAGTTCCTAGCACTCATGTCCGGTAACTAACAACTGCCTGTAACTCAGCACCAGGGGACCCAACATCTCTGACTTCACTTCACAGACACCTGCAGTTACATGAACATATCGATACACATAAACAAATTAAAAATTATAAAAATAAATCCTTCTAAAAGATAGTTATAATTATAAAATCTGAACAAATAACCCCCCCCAAAAAATGAGTATGTGTATATTATATCATTTATGAGCATAAATACTGGCTAAACTTTTATCTGGAAAGAACGGAGGAGCAGCAGAAGAGGAGAAAGAAATAAAGCAACATTAAAGTCACTCTTTACCCAGTCTGTAGTAAAAGGAGCTCCATTTGCCATCAAAATACGAACTTCGTCATCTTGACCTGCTCGTGCCGCTTCTAAAAGCTTCTTCCCCAAATCTACCAGGGACATCTGAATGAAACAGATGAACTGACATCAGAATCTCCATTATATACTGTGAAATGACTCCCCCCATTCCTAATTCTCAGTTATCCCTTCAAATGTGCTATGGTGAATCTAAAACTAAAGAACACACAAAACAATTTATATTTTAATTCTTAAATATATCTCTTTTCTCACTAAGTTTTTACCTGAGCAAAACTGGTTTAAATTCTTCACATATGGCCAGTAAATGACAGACGATAGAAAGCAGTAGGCACAGTGAGCCTAAGAATTAAAAGTGGCGTCTATTTTTATTGGAGCCTGGTGACATTTTTATAAAGTACAGTTAAAGTATGAGATATTGTCTCCCCACCCTCTTCTAAATCAGTGAGTGTGTTCAAGTTCTAAAACACAGGTCTTCTGATCGGGGGCACACAGTGCACACCTGTCTTCACACTCCACACATGTACTAAAAAGAAGTCAGGCGGTGGCGGTGCATGCTTTAATCCAGCACTTGGGAGGCAGAGGCAGGCGGATCTCTATGAGTTCAAGAGCAGCCTGGTCTACAAGAGCTAGTTCCAGGACAGGCTCTGAAGCTACAGAGAAACCCTGCCTCAAAAACAAAAAAACAAAACAAAACAAAATCCAAAAGTACTAAAAGGGAGTTGAATGGTCTTCTGGGTAGGACATATGTGTCACTATGAATCTACAGAAATGTTATCTTTTTTTTAATTTATTTATTATGTATATAGTGTTCTGGGCACCAGATCTCAGATCTCATTACAATGGGTGTGAGCCATCATATGGTTGCTGGGAATTGAACTCAGGACCTCCAGAACAGCAGTCAGTTCTCTTAACCTCTAAGCCATCTCTCCAGCCCCAGAGATTTTATCTTGAATTCAAGAATTCTCTAAATGCTAATGTCCCAGTCAAGGGAGGGAGAAGAAAGGAGGAGGCAGGGAAGATAAACAGACAGATGTGTCAGAAAAGGCCAAGACAGGAATCCATAGTTGAACAAAGACTTGAACTGGTCAGAGGAGTTCATATTCCAGAGACAGTCGTTTGGAGGAGTGACCAGAAGCTTACTCTTTGATACTGTAGAATACGCTTTGGGAAGAGAACAGAGAAAACTCTAGTTCTCTGAGGCAAATCTTTTGAGATTTAGTAAGAAAAAGATGTGGCAGGGATTCAAATTTGTCTAAAACAGAATACACTCACGAGGTAAAACGTCATAAATGAGAAGGGAACTACAGGGCAGGAGTGACTTATGTCAACAGCTGCCGCTCATGAAGAACACAGGCAACAGTGACAGAGCTTGGAATGTTATTTCTTCCAGGAAGGGATAAAATATGCTATATACTTAGAAGAAACGCTAGGAGGTACAAAAGAGAAAACAAGAAAATCTACGTTCTGGAAAGAACTATGCCCAATTATCTTATAGTAGATCCTGTAATGTAAAAGCATTCATGCCAAACCCAGGAATAACCACAGAAAACCTTGAACACTAGGTGGTGTGCACCGATGAGATTTCTTAGGAGTTGTTCTATGTGCAACAATAAAAGAATTTATAACCTATCCTGTGGTAAAGAATGAGAAAGCAAGCCGGGCAGTGGTGGCGCACACCTTTAATCCCAGCACTCGGGAGGCAGAGGCAGGCGGATCTCTGTGAGTTCGAGACCAGCTTGGTCTACAAGAGCTAGTTCCAGGACAGGCACCAAAGCCACAGAGAAAGCCTGTCTCGAAAAATCAAAAAAAAAAAAAAAAGAATGAGAAAGCTGACATATGCCGTTGTAGAGTTAATAGGGGTTTTTCTTTATGTGTTTTTGTTTGCATGTGACACTTGTAACATTTCTTTTTACCTTTGACCTTCTAGTTTTCTTTCCCTTTCCCCCTCCCATTTTTTTTCAGCAAACCAAGGTCTTTAATCCCTGCAAACACATTGAATTTCTGATCTCTGACAGAGGTCTTTCCCTCAGAGACTACATAGAAGCTTAACAGGAAACATCACCATCACACTCAAAAGGTAGTGGAACCTTAAGCAGTGCTTTAGAGACAATATAATCTTTAAAAAAAAAAAAAAAAGGGCCGGGCAGTGGTGGCGTACACCTTTAATACCAGCACTCAGGAGGCAGAGGCAGGTGGATCTCTGTGAGTTCGAGGCCAGCCTGGTCTACAAGAGCTAGTTCCAGGACAGGCTCCAAAGCTACAGAGAAACCCTGTCTCAAAAAACCAAAAAAAAAAAAGGAAGGAAGGAAAAGTTGATCTCTTTCCTATAGATGTATAGCAAGCTCCAAACTACTGAACATAATATCTATACTATAGCTAAGCCAAATTTCACTTAAATCTGTCTCTAAAATAAAACCTATCTTTCAAATAAACATTTTTTAATGTTGTATACAATGTAAACACTTTACAGTGTTTATACAGCCAGATGAGTCTATTTGGCATACACAGTGCCAGACAGAGAAACATCTGCAGCACATCTATTAACACGCCCGCCTAGATTTTTCTCATTCTGAAATTAGTCTGTCTGCTTTTTTATCTTGATTTCTATACATTCTAGATAGTAGGCCCTTTGTCAAATATAAAATTATCAATAACTCCTTTTCAAACCCTGATTTCTTTTTTTTTTTTTTTTTTGGTTTTTTTTCGAGACAGGGTTTCTCTGTGGCTTTGGAGCCTGCGCTGGAACTAGCTCTTGTAGACCAGTCTGGTCTCGAACTCACAAAGATCCGCCTGCCTCTGCCTCCCGAGTGCTGGGATTAAAGGCGTGCGCCACCACCGCCCAGCTTTCAAACCCTGATTTCTTGACTCTCTATCCAGTTTTCTTTGATATCACATACTATCTTCTATGCATAAGTAACTTAAGTTTTATAAAAAAAAAGTATGATACTTCTACATATTCAAAAATAAAAGTCAGTCTTGGTGACACATATCCCTGTCCATATCCCAGCACTCAATGAAGTGGAGGCAGGAGAATCTTGAGTTTGAAGACATTTATTAGTATATTTATAATATGTTCATACCTGTACTACATAGTAAGACCTTGTCTCAGCAAGCAAAACCACACAAGCAAAGAAAAAGTAAAATCAAGAACAGAAGATGTATGTTTAGCACCAAAGATAACTAGCATATACTAACTTTTTAATTATTTAAGAGGTCTGACCAACAAGCCAGGGTAGAAGCAGGCAGATGGTTCAGTGAGTTATGCACCTGGAGCACTCATGGTCCACTGAAGCTCAGATCCTCAAGGATGCCACCGGCAGACTCGAACTTTGTCCAAGGTCCAGCCTAGCCTTTACCGAGATGTTGGTTCTGGTATGGGGGGATTCTGAAACCTCAGACTAATAGAATTCTCTTTTAGTAGGTATAGTCCTCCTTAATTTCAACTCATTTAAAAAATGCTTTAGAGTCAGGAGATAGTGGCACACGCCTTCAATCCTAGCACTCAGGAGGTAGAGGCAGGTTGATCTCTGAGTCACGGCCAGGCTGGTCTACAGAGGGCGTTCCAGGGCAGCCAGGAAAAAGCCATCTTGAACAAAACAGAAAACAACCAAAAAAAAAAAAAAAGTTAAATGCTTTATAGTTTGGGGCAATGAAACGAATGCTGGAATCAAAATATTCTGATTTTTAAAAAAGATGGCAATGTAAAGACCCAAATGGCACAGTGTTTGAAAGTGACTTGTAAACATTTAGCAAATCTGAAATTCAGTCTTTGCAGGTGTCTACACATACATTCCACTTTCAGAATAGTTTTTGCAAATTGTTCACAAAAGGGTGAAAGTTTTTTAATAAAAGAAATTGCATTTATAAATGATCTATATTAGAATATAAGAAATCTCCAGTTATAGACAATTACTACCCGTGTTGTACAACAGATATCTTTCATCTTGGTTGCTAATAAAAGACTACACAAGGCAAAAAAAAAAAAATCTGACTCAAAATGAGGGAGGAAGCATAAACAAGAATCCAACAAAGTAGTAAAAGAACATGATGCACATGTATTCTGCAAAAGAAAGGACTTGTTGGCTGTCACTGACAGATGTAAAATAATTTTAAGGTAATTAATGTGTGATTTAACTTACACTTTCATGTACTGCTCTATAGTATATGCAAACAACAGTTAAAAGTAGACCAGCTTTAACTTCTTCATTTAACAAATTCATTAAAATATTTAAGACTGTCACTGGGCAGTGGTGGCACATGCCTTTAATCCCAGCAATTGGGAGGCAGAGGCAGGCGGATCTCTGTGAGTTCGAGGCCAGCCTGGTCTACAAGAGCTAGTTCCAGGACAGCTAGGGCTGTTACACAAAGAAACCCTGTCTCGAAAAACAAAACAAAATAAAAATGTCAAAAACCCACTGATTAAATTATTATCGCTCAATGATCCTATTCTAAAGGGAAAATAGAGATAAGTCGCATTTGAAACAATCTAAAGGCAGAAAAGTAGTTCAGTTAGAGAAACCACAGGACACAAATGTTTGAAGCTATATAACACAAACTTAGGTGATGCTAAGCCAACAAACATAGTTTGCATATCAAAACATGCGCTATAAAGAACAAAATACATTAACAGGTGTGGTGATGTGAGACTGAAGTAGATAAAAGGCCATAAATTCAAGGTCAGCTGGCCAGCACAACCTGCCTTGGGATACATCTGTATCATACTTTGGGATCAGCTGTTGATATTTTTAGTAGTATACATAGCACATAATATATAGTATATGTAAATACAAATATGTACATATTAGTGCTAAAATATTAGCAAATGATCCAATAGTATGATTATGGGGAAATTTCCCATTTTGCAGTTTCTGTAGTGTTACTATTCTGTCTACTTCATTGTAAAACAAAAATTATAAAGGAACAAGTTTCATTGTGCAACTGTTCACTAAGTAAATGTCACTGAAGAAAACCTGACGTGAAGAAAACTAAAAGATGCTGACGAGCAGAACTGATGATCTACACTACAGTTGAGCATTTGAATAAATGTGCTCCTATAACCTTCATGTTTCAGCTACTCAGAACTGCAGAGTTGATGAGCTACACTACACTACAGGCGAGCCTGTAATAAATATCCTCTCATAACTTCCCCAAGTTTCAGCTATTCAGACCCTATCATGTTTATGATCCTGGGTACTGAAACTTGTTTTGTTTTTTGGCTTGCTTTCTTCTTCCCCCCCCCCAGACAGGGTTTCTCTGTAGCTTTTTGGACCTTATTCTGGAACTCTTTTTTTTTTTGGTTTTTTTCGAGACAGGGTTTCTCTGTGGCTTTGGAGCCTGCGCTGGAACTAGCTCTTGTAGACCAGGCTGGCCTCGAACTCACAGAGATCCCACCTATCTCGGCCTTCCGCGTGCTGAGATTAAAGGCGTGCGGTACCATAGCCCAGCTTTTGTTTGTTTGTTTTTTAACCCTAAAAACAGATTCAAGTCACCAGACTAAAATATCATTGGTCTCAAAAGCAACAACACTGCGCTCTAGAGACCCTTTGTATACGTAGGGGAAGCATTAGAGAAATTAAAGGAGGAGAAGGCTCTAGCATTTCATGGTCCAGTCAAGAATACTAGAAGTTTCACAAGAACCATCACATGTTCTGGATCCTCTGCTGGAACAATATATACTCTTAATCACCGAGCCTTCTCTCCAGCTCCAAAACTGTAATTTTTATTTTAACTTAACAGAAGGAATCAAATTACTCTGAAAGGCAGAAATGGATCTAATGGAAAGAAAATAAGAGATAGAGAGATGTCCCAATGGTTAGAGCACTGGATGCTCTTTCAGAGGACCTGGATTCAGTTCCCAGCACACACAGGTGGCTCAAAACCATGCATAAGTCCAGGTCCTGGGTATCTGATGTCCCCTTCTGGCTTCCACAGGCAATATACAGACAGGGTGCACATACACATGTATTAACAAAACACTTACACACATAAAATATGTATATTAAAAAATAAAATAAGACAATGCAACACCAAAATCAAAGATGCTCTCATTTTGGCCAGATAAATAAAACTTTAAATAATGAAAAATACCAAAACACACCAAACATCTTCTAAGCTCACCTGAAAACACAATGCAATAATTCTGACTCTTAAGAAATTCAGTTGTATTCAGAAAATGAAAATGACCAAATAGGCTGGGGGATGGTTCAATGGGCACTGGAAATATATATATGCTGTGGAACGAAGCATGAGGTTCAGGTGGATGTGGTGGTCCAGCACCTAGCACCTTGGAGATAAGGCTAGCCAAATTCAGAGTGCTCTGAGTTCAATGGGGGACCCTGCCTCCAATAAATAGAGAGCAATTGAAGACACTCAATTTCAACCTCTGGCCTTCACATACATGCATGTGCACTTGTGTACACACATAGATATGTGCCCATACACACGTAAATGCACATACACATATGTACAACACCACTCACACATAAAAATGTTGGGTTAAGTCTTCAGTTCATTCAGACTAATTATCTACATGTTAAATCCTCAGGGGAAAAAAACCTTAATATTAAAAAGAAAATTAAAGGTTATCAATTAAAATGTTTCATCATTTCATTCTCTTCAATTGAAAAAAAATTGAATAAATTGTAATGACTGCTAATATACCCAGAATCTACTGTATATGGCATGCTATACCTTAGTTTAATACTCCCTTTCTCCTTGAGACTAGAAACACCCATAACAATATGTTCCATCTTGGATTTATTTACTGTTTATGAAATGTTTATCACAGTCTAACATAAACCACTGTTTTACTTAAGTTAAACATAAGACCCACCTAGAAACTTCAACATCTGCTACTTCAGTTCATAAGAATTATACATGCTGAGTGCCATCTAGTGGTTGCAAGAACAACAGTTTATGAAGCACACATACTTAAACAACCTTAATACTTTTATTTAAAAATATTTACAACTAGAATGTAATGGCTTTAAGAATCAAGATCATAATCTTTATATACAACATACTGAATTGTGCAAAAAAATGAACAAAAAGAACTATAAACAATAAAGTGAAATAATAAAAATTATAAAATTTCCCACTTTTGTTGTTCTGTACAATGAATACATATTACTCATGCAATTAAAAACAAACTTTTATCAAAAATCTTTACATCAAAACTAGATTACAGGTAAGTTTAAAAACCTTTAATATATGAAGTTAGATGCTGAAAATCTTTAAATAGTAAAAAGATGTAAAATTATTATGTATATAGCTATATGTATAAAATATTCTTGACAATCAGTATTTAATTGTCAACACTCTCATGAGAAAGGAACCCAGGGGCTGAAGAGCTGGCTCAACAGTTAAAAGCACTTGTTCTTGCAGAGGACTTGAGTTCAGCACCCAGCACCTACAAAGGAGCTCACAACCACCTGTAACTCCAATTCCAGAGAACCTAGTGCCTTCCCCTGGCCTCATGGATACTGTACACACTTGGTACAGACATACATATAGGCAAACACCTTACACATAAAATAAAAATAAATAGAAAGGAATTTCACTAATAACACACTCCACAGAATCTTGTCACATTTTTCTGTTGTCACCATTATACAACAAGAGCAAAAGTAAAAAGATTTATCAAGTACACTCATTTTGAACTGAACTTCTAAATTTTTAATTTTTTGTCTTTTTTTTTTTTTTGGTTTTTCGAGACAGGGTTTCTCTGTAGCTTTGGAGCCTGTCCTGGAACTAGCTCTTGTAGACCAGGCTGGTCTCGAACTCACAGAGATCCACCTGCCTCTGCCTCCCGAGTGCTGGGATTAAAGGCGTGCGCCACCACTGCCCGGCTTTGTCTTCTATTTTTAAGAGAATACAGAAAAGCAGTATGTCACCTAGGGACTTGGGTGTGGTCTCTCCTCCCTGTGTAATTCTTTTTCTGGAAGAGAAAAATGATCACCATACCCTTTTCCTTTTTGAGAAAGGCTTCCATGTAGCCATATTCAGACCCTCCTCCCTTAGCCTTCTGAATGCTGGGAATACAGAGGAGTGTCACCACATCTAATATACAATACACATTTATTTTAAAAATAAAATGAGAGCTGGAGAGAGGTCTGAGAGGAGGCCCTGAGTGCAATCTTGTTCTTGTCATCCCTGTCCTCCAACCCCAGTTAGCCATTTTGAGGTAGACAAAATAGTCATCTGAGGAAGGGGCTGGGGGACAAGGGACTGAGGGGAGGGGGTATTGGGGGGAATCAGCATGAGTTCAAAGCCTGTCTGGGCTACATGGCAAACGTGAAGTCATTCAGTGCTACACAGTAAGACCTTGTCTCAAAAATCCAAAAAGCAGGGCCAATGGTTTCCTTTTTCATAAAAATCATGAGAATATTTGTTCTAACCAAAGCAGAATAAGTCAGAATGAATAGGTGGCTTGGGAAATAAGGGCCCAAAATAAATGCAATGGAGAGCATTCAAAAGCTTGATGACCTCACGGGAACACTGACAGACATGAAAGCAAATCACAGAGGTTCCAGGAGGGAGGCCTCCAACACAGGCCTGTAAGACTCCTGATAAGGGACTGAAACTTCCAGTCAGAATCTGGGAAGCATAACGATGGATATAAGAAGGCTAAGTAAAATATTTAAAAAGGCTGCTTCTCAGAGAAAAGCAAAAATAGTTAAGTTTTTCACAGTCATACTATATAAAAATACATATTAAAAATATAGGCTGAATAATAGTCCCCAAAGATGTCTACATCCAGAACTTGTGTTGACTTAAAGATTTTATAGATGATTCCCCAGGCAAGTACAATGCCAAAGAGGAAGGAGGAGCTGAGAAGTATGTGATAAAAACACGATACTGAAAAAGATAGGAGTGTCTTGGTGTGCTTGTGTGTGTGTGTGTGTGTGCGCGGGGTGGGGCAGATGAGGTGAGACAGAACATGAATGAGGACAGTGGAAGACTCTGGAACTTTGGACTAGAAAAGCAGTTGAACGCTGTAATCAAAGCTTAAAGAGCCATTCTCACAAAAGCCTGGAAGACAGCAGTTCTGAGAGCACTGCAGGCTCGAAGAAAAACAGT